>APFE031035704.1:0-14283 GCA_000404065.3 Pinus taeda | reverse complement strand
TCAGATTGGCCAGGGCGGCCCATCCTTTGGCAACTATCACATGTATGGACAAATTTCTTAGCATCATTAAAAATAGTGGGCCAGTAGTAGCCCATATATAGAATTTTATATCCAGTTCTTCGGTTTTCAAAGTGTCCACTGCAAGATCCATCATGGCAAGCTTTTAAGATATCATAAATTTCGTCCTCCCTGATACACTTGCGGATGTGCATATTAGCTCCCATCTGAAAAAAGGTATCCTCCAATCCAGGAGAAACGAGTTCTACGCTGCACAATCAATTTAATTTCTCTGGGTGTCATATGCTTGGGAAATTTCCCACTGCTAAGTAATTCACTACGTTTGCATACCATGGCATTTTTACGGCGACGAAAAACAAATGTTCATCTGGGAACTGATCCTCCACCGCCATTGTATCATTTGTTCTTGGCACTCGGGAGAGGAATTCTGCCATGAGGTTTTCCTTCCCTGGTCTATCCCTTATAGTTATGTCAAATTCCTACAAAAGTAGTAACCAACGAGTCACTCTTCCATTTGTAATGGGTTTGTTGGCTAAGTATTTAATAGCAGAGTGATCAGTATACATAACTACATGGTATCCAGTGATACAGTGTCTAAATTTGTTAATAGCATAAATAACAGCTAGAAGCTCCTTTTCTGTTACTGTGTAATTCAACTCAGGAGGAGTTAAGTTTTTGCTGATGTAATATATGGCGTAGGATTTCTTGTCTTCTTCTTGGCCAAGAACAGCTCTGATAGCTATATCTGATGTATATGATGAAATCTGAAAAGGTATATTCCAATTCGGGCCTCGTAATACTGGTGCTGTTGATACTATCTGTTTCAAAACTATGAAGGCAATGTCACATTTTTCAGTCCATATAAAATCAACATTTCATGTCAAGGCATATAATGGTGCAACAATTTGCGAAAATTTCTTTATAAATCTATGATAATATCCAGCAAATCCTAGAAAACTACGTACCTCAGTTTGAGTGCAAGGAGTAGCTAATAAGAGGATTACCTGTATCTTTGTTGGATCTACCTGAATTCCATCTGTTGAAATGTAATGACCGAGAATCAAGCCCTCTGTCATCATCATATGTCATTTCTCATGACTTAAGCATAGTGTAGTAGCAATACACCGTTCTAGGACTTTATCCAATGTTTGTAATGCCTGATCAAAGTGATCTCCATAGGGTGTGAAATCATCCATGTACACCTCCAATCCTTCATTTATCAAGTCTGCAAAAATACTAAGTATGGCTCTTTGGAATGTAGCAGGTGTGTTGCATAATCCCAAAGGCAATACCCTATAAGCAAATGTTCCCCAAGGGAAGGTGAAAGTAGTTTTATCCTGGTCTTCAGGGGCAATTTGAATTTGGTTGTAGCCACTGAAGCCATCTAGGAAAGAGAAGAATTTCTTTCCTACTAGTGTGTCTAGGACCTAGTCAATAAATGAACGGGGAAAATGGTCTTTTTGCGTTGATTTGTTGAGTTCTCTGTAGTCAATGCATATCCGCCATTTTCCATTCTTTTTGGGGACAACTACTAATGGAGAAACCATTTACTGTCAGATATAGGATAGATAAAATTCACATCTAACAGTTTTTGAAGCTCCTCTTTCACAATATCCTTTAGATGAGGATTTAATCTACATTGTGGCTGTCGAATGGGTCTTGCATCTTTTTCAGTGTAAATGTGGTGCATGCATAATTGAGGGTCAATCCATTTCATGTCTGGGTAATCCCATGCAAAAGCCCATTTGCATTTCCTAAGGACTTGAATGAGTCTCTATTGTTGGTCATCACTCAGATTACTATTAATATTTAGGATTTTCCTTGGCTCGATTTCAATAGGCTTGCTATTATAGACAGTGGTTGTTGGTATTGTTTGGTCATTAATGTCTCTCAAGGAATCTTCTTCGATTTCATTATCAAGGATTGCTTCAATCATGCGACAACTCAAATTAGACACTGCAACAGGGTGATTGATAAAGGTGTTAATGACATCATCTTTTGTTTGGTTTTTGAATTGAAGCGCATCTGCCACAGTTAATGGTGAACGAATATTTTCTGTTAAATATGTTATAGGTTGCTTCCTAGTTTTTACAATGGTCAGGCTTGGCTGTGCAGGAGGGTATAAAGCTAGATTCTTAAAAGCATTCCCTCTGGTTATGGTCATACTGCATGTTCAACAACTTATATAAGCATCGACTGTTGCTAGCCAAGGCCTTCCCAATATTAAGGGATGTCCATCTAGCCGATTTTTGGGGTTAATAATAAAAAAATCTGCAGGGTATTCCCAAGAGTCCACAAAATCCATTACATATTGTAATGTTCCTTCTGGCCTAATTACTCAATAGTCAACAAGTTGCAGCAAGGTAGTGGTTGGTTCCAAGGTTGTGATGCCAAGCACTTCGCAGGTTTCTATTGTAAGAATGTTAATGGCTGCCCCTAAGTCTACTAAAGCATTGGGAAAAGAGCAGTCATTTATCTGGACTTTGACAATGGGATTTCTCGGGTCTTCATATTTTACAGGTGTCTCTTTGCCTAGCAATAAATCAGACAAATTTCCAAGAAAATGAATAGTTGGTGTTATTTTTGTTTTCCTCACAGACTTCTTTGCACACAATTCCTTAATGGTTTTAGCATATAATATCTTGAATGGCCTGGAGGAGGGGAATTTTTATATAGAGATTTTTGAGTTCTCCCAGAAGATCAAAGTCAGGATGTTCAATTTTTTGAGGTATTATCAATATTTATAGGAACAGGGGAGAAGTAGTTATGATTTGTTCAAGGTCTTTTAGCCTGACTGTATCTTCTCCCTGATTTGTTTGCTGGTTTTCTACAGTCAAAGGCTTATTCAGATATGTTTCTCTAACTTCAGGTTGCATATTTTTTTCCTCATCTGGGGAAATTACGTGTCCAAATCTTAACTTAAGTTCACTACACTCTCTCGTCTCAACTACGGGGTCCAGTCTCTCAATAATTTGTACTGACTGGATCGGTTCGTTGTTAGGGTTTGGGTTGGGTTGAGCTGGGAGTTGCGGTCATATATTAGGTTGAGGATTTTGTTGCAACGTGTAAGGTGCTGGTAAGGTTGGTTGAGGCAAAGGAACTGTTCCCATAGGCTGGCTTGAGGATCGTTGCTAATTCGGTTGCCAATTTTGATTTTGTGAGGTAGAAGGAGACTATTGAGAGGAATAGGGGTCGTTCTACTAGAATGGTGGAGGGTAGGAGGGATTTGGCCAATTATTATTTGGATTTTATTGGTTCGGCCATGATGGCATAGAAAATGCTTGGGGTGGCCAAGTATAGAAAGGTGGTTGGTTCTGGCATGCTGCCCCTGAATATTGCTGGGAATTAAATTGTGAAGAAGGAAAGAATAGAGATGCTTCTATAGGCATACCTTTCAGACGTGTTTTCCATTGACAGCGCTGGTTCATCAGATATACTGGTTCCGCTTCCTCCTCTGCTTCCTTGAAAACTACTTTTAATCTAGGGAGCGATGGACAACCTTCCATAGCATGATCCTTAATGCAAATGGCACACATTTGTATCGTATCTAATGGACATTCTCTATAACTATGTTTCTTTCTGCAACATGGACAGAAAATAGCCAGATTTTGTTCTGTTTCGGCCTACTTTTGTTTGGCTTGCATGATATCCAATTGTGTCATCAGGGTCCCTAGGATATCAGTCTTGAAATCTTGCAGTAGATTGCCAATTTCAACTCATGTAATGCTTCCTCCTAAGGCTTTGTTGTATCTAGTGATCACATCACGCTCGGTTAGTTTTAGCCTTGTACTGCCTCTAGAGCACCTGATGCACAATTGTACAATATTGTCATAATCCTCTTGATAAATATCACCCTTCCTCATTAAATTTAATATTTCTACCCATTGGTCTTTCATACCTTTGATCATCATAGTTTTAAGAACTTCAGGAGGCAAATTTGCATAAGGAGATCTTTGCAGATTATATTGAAAACGTTATACATTTTCTTCAAGAGTCTCATTAGTCTTAGCTACCATTTGAAAGATTTCATCCCTCAGTTCACTAGTTCGGCAAAAATCTTGGTATTTTTTTAGAAATGCTATTTTCATTTGATTCCAGTTATTAATGATACCTCCACCAAGCCCCGTAAACCAACGCAGAGCTACTCATTTCAAAGTAGAGGGGAACAACTTTAGTTTTTGGGGGTCGGTAGTGTAATCATATCCCCTACATAAAACATCAAATTTGAAAAGGAATGCACCAGAATCCTCTGAAGTTAACCCATGAAAGGTAGGAATATTGTGTAATGGTATAACTTTCATGGGAGCATTGACAACTATATCGACAATAGGGTATTGTAATGTAGAGGTTTGAGGCTATTGCGGGTTATTAGCCATTTGGTCAAAAATATGCCAATATTCTTCAGGGATTCTTGGAGTTGAAGCTCTATTCCTAGGGGAGCTAGAGGAGACTTTTAAGGTGATTTTAACAACACTACCTTGGTCGGGAACACTGGGTGTCCTTTGTTCAACTACTACTTCAGGAGATTTACGCTCTGATGAATTAATCTTTTCAATGCTACCTATTTCTCCTTCTCCTTCATGGATATTGTAAGAATTCCCTTCTTGTAAAGGGCTACACTGCAGATTTTCAGTGCTCTGAAAACTCTGTTCAGACCCTTTAGTCTTGTTGTGGATCTTAGTGTCAGCTACAGATGGTGATCGTGTGACCTAAAGGGTCACAGTAGGATTTCTTGTAGAAACGATTTGGGGTCCTACTAATGACTCAGACTCAAATTTCCTTATGATTTCGTCAATAAATGTTGATCGTCCAAGGGGCACCGATCCCTTAGATTTTTTGGATCTGGGCGGAGGAATTAAATATTTTTCTATTCTTTTCTTCTTAGTCATTCACACAGAAATTCAAACATTTATCTCTATTTTAATTCCTACACAATTTTGCTGAAAAGCGAGCACAGGAGCAAGCACTTTACTTGCTCTTATGCAGGTTATTACCTTTCATTTTTAATACCTAGTTCTTTCACAACAAACAAACATCAAACATCTACTCCTACGCAATTGTGCTGAAAAGCGGGCGAGGGAGCAAGCACTTTACTTACTCGTACGCTTACCTTCCATTTTTAATACCCAGTTCTTTCGCAACACACAAACATAAAATACACATCACCTTCTATGAAATGGAAACACTCTCCCTGGCAACGGCACCAAAATATTGGGTGCAAATAAGGTGTATTTTAGAACTCTCAAATGCCTCACATTAATTATCAACCTGGGTAAGTCTTTTTGTTTCAAGAGTGTACACAATATGTGAAAATGATGTAAATCGTTGAATCTGCAAAGAGTACTTCTTTAGAATAACTTATTGATTTCAATACAAGAGTAAACGGATCAAACCATAAACTACCAATTTGTAACTTCAAGGAAATTAACTTATTCAAACATCAAAACTCAATCTTAAGCGAGATCACAATCCAATCTTAACTGAAAATTCTAACTGCAATTACATCAACCGCGAGCACTGCAATGATAACAGAGCTCTTTTAGTTGAATCTAGGCTTCTACATAAAAGGAATACATCTGATATAATCAATAAAACTCTAGCATTCAATTAACAAGAAATGATTCTTAATCAACTCAATCCACGATATTAAATAAATGAAACAATCAATAGAAATAAGAACCAATGCAATGAACATACAAACTCAACACTAGTGAAAGTGAATCAATCATAAAATTATAA
This sequence comes from Pinus taeda, assembly GCA_000404065.3. Lineage (NCBI taxonomy): Eukaryota > Viridiplantae > Streptophyta > Pinopsida > Pinales > Pinaceae > Pinus > Pinus taeda. The sequence continues at coordinate 8,526 of APFE031035704.1, read as the reverse complement.
AATAGAGTAATTAAACTGCAAAAAGGTAAACTATAAAACAGGGAACAACAGATAAATCCACTAGTGATCGGGCCCAAGACGCTAGTGATTACTACTGGATTACTTCAGACTATCACGAATGAACAACAACGTGAATTATATATTATTCATCAAATTCAACTGTCATTACAGCACGATCTATTCTTCAGAATAACACTCCATATCTCAGAATTACAATTGAAGTAAAAGAAAAAAGTTAAGTCCCATTCTATTCATTTTTCCCATTTATAATTATGGAGAAAAAGAGATAAATGTGATTCCTCAGGATCAGGAGATCCAGAGGAATTTGCAACTAAATGCTATTATCAGATAATATTTTCATCTTGCGCTGATCCTCCAGATTCGCTTCTTTATTTGACCGCACAAGACTCACGTTGTTTCCTCTATCTAGCCTTTGTTGTTCAATACTTTGAACAGAAGCTATTCCATTCACTAATTTCTACATAAAAACAACGAAAGTTAGTTTTTAAATCCAAATCTTATCAAGAGCAATTTTACTAACTTTCTGTCGAAATCTCATTAAAACCTTATTATATCATGGCACGAATGCATAAAAAGGAGGAAAGAGATAGTGTAATCAAGAGTAGATTTATACCTGTTGCATGGCCCAACGTCACCTTCTTTAGTATGTTGTTTTTGGGTTAACCCTCGTCAACTCAGTCAAGTAGAGTAAGGTGGGGGGAAAACATTAACAGGCATGTTAGAGATACAATAAACTACTTCTTTGCTGGAAAAACCTCTTTTGCTATCAATAAGTCGGGATCCCTCTTTCACCTCTGAAATGAATAAGTGCTATGCACAGTGAAAAATGAAAAATGAAAAGTAAGAAGAATCAAAATGAAAAATGAATAAGGCGAAACAAGATAAAGGCTTCCTGTGCAAGGAGGTGATGTAAGTAACTCCGCCGGGGTACTAACCAGGCTTACTGGTAGCGGAGCCATGCTTGTGCTCATATGTGACTTCACCGGGGTACTGTCCAGGCCTGCTAGCAATGGAGCAACACCAGAGATGAACCTAAGAATCTGACGACTATACTGCTTGTGCACTTACATACCCCTCAGCCCCAATCAAAACAGTTGTGTTGCCTTGGCTTGGAATGTGTTTCAATCAACCAAGCGTTTTGTAGATGTTGCATCTTACAATCAAGCTATTATGAAGCCAAGATGACGTGAGAGATGAACAATACTTCTGGAGGTGTTAGACTTTCTTCTCATGAACAAGGTCCATTCATAGAGCTGGAGTTCTACCCGTGTGTCGCCAAGTGTTGTAGCGGCTACAACCACCCTCCAAAATTTTTCCTTAGCTTGTTTTGGAGCCTCCCTACCAACCTTTCATATCACTTTGTCTTGCCTCGTCAAATACTCAAGCTTCAGTGTTTTGCTCGCACAAAGTCAGCCTGTCGACCACAGTGAATCCATTCCCCTCACAGGTTGTTCACCCAGACTTGATCTAGCTACAAGCTAAGTGGCTTCCCCTTGAAAATTGCACATTTCTAGAGGGCATCCAGCCTTCCCTCCAAAAATTGTGCAATCCTCTCTGGTAGCCTGTTGGGCTCCAGGATTGTGCAATCCTGCCAACCAACACTCCTAACAGGATCTGCGTAAATTTCCCCAACAGGGTTGCTCAGCCTAGGATTTACACAAATCTGGGTAGTAGTAAGCCACTCTGCCCAGAAATTTTGCAATCCTCCTAGGCAGTCAGCTCAGCTCCCAGCCAGGAATGTATATTTTTCCCAAGCAGTTGAGCAACTACATGCATGAATAGTCCGGTTGACCAGTTCCACTGTGGACTGAGGAAACTTGACTTGCATACATGCATGACTTTCTCTTCCTGGAATAGGAAGAGACAACATGCAAAGGCATCCCATGATTCAAGGGACTATTTTTAGTAGTCGGGGGTTACATGCAAAGTTGTTTTAGAAGTTTCCCTCCAAGTGTCTCTTTTCCTAGATTTGTGGCATGCGCGTCATGAGACCAAACTTATTTATTCAACGCATCAGAGCTCATTCATTCACATCAATATTGGATCTCTGACATCCCACAACACATCCAGGACTCTTCGACACGTTCAGCTCAACTATTCATCGGTAAGTGGCCTCAACTTGTCTTTTTTAGCATTTCTGTCGCTTTTTGTGTATTCGCTTGTGTGAGTGTTATTTTCTTGATTTCTTTGGATTCTTTATGTTGTTTACATGTGTACTAACTTGTCCTAGTTTTGTTTCATTTTTCATTACTATCTCATTGTTGTCGCATGCATGAAACTATTTTGCACGGACATTTGCCCAACCAGCGAACTCCCTCACCCACATGCATGTTGATATGTTTTCTAAATATTTCATTCATGTTTTTCATGCACTATCAATCACTTCTACTATCAGTTAGTGTCACCATGCATTCACTGTTTTATTTTCTTTTAGTTTCCATTAGTGAGTTGGGCCAACCTTAGCCCAAGCTCTGCCTTCACCAAGGATACATTGCGTAATATCGGGAAGGAAGGCTCGCCTTCCTCTCCAAAAATGTGCATTCCTACCCAGCACTGGCCTCTAGGACTATTTTGCACATTTTTGGAGGATAGGGGCTGCTTGGCCTAAGAAATTGAGAAAATCTATCCCTCGGCCAGCAGTCCTTCCCAGCTCGAATTGCGCATTGCGGAATCCCAACAGCCAGCTGCCTGATTGGATTATGCATTTCGCAGATCCAATAGCTAGTCCTATCTCCCACATTTCCTTTTGCGTAGTTTTGGCAGCCATTTACTTAGTCTCCCAGTAAAATTGACGCAATATTTCCCATCAGTGTCCCAGGTATGTGCTGTGTCCTTCCCCATATTTGCTTTGTGTCCACTGACATATTTCTTTCCATGCATGCTGCTTGTTTCCAGATCTCTTAGGTGTTCATCTCTCTCAATGGATTCCAAGATAACAAGATCACAGGACACTGACGGAGTTGCAACTGGAGCAGCAGTTGAGCAGGTGTCCTCTAGTCTGCCGATATATGAAGATATGAAGTTGTATCTAGACAAGGACATCAAACTGAAGTGGCAAGAGGTTAATGGAACATTCACAAGCACTTTTGGGGAAGACCTTGAAGACCGTCGGGTGCATGTGAACATTTACAAGTCTGGTTTGTATCAGATTGCATGCAGATACCCCGCGTTCCCATGCATGGACATGATTCACTGGATCGTCTCTCACACTAACCCCAAGACGATGACCTTAAGCAGTGTCAATGGTATGAAGCTTGCAACCTTTTGGGCACGAGATTATGATGAGATGTATCAGATGTCAGAGCCCGTGACTGTCATGAGTCCTCCGTTCAGCTTGCCCAGCAACAGAGGTAACTCTAGAGACATTCTGAAGGATTGGGTAAAGGAGCCAGCTCGTTTCAGGATGACACACAACTAGATCTACAAGACAAAGATATTGAGGAAGGTGTACCAATACTTGGTCATATTCACATGTCAACTGAGTGGCCAACTGAGCACTGAAACCTTTCCTCATATTTGGGTGATCACATTGGACCAACTGGCTAGAGAAGGAAGACCATGCAACTGGTCTAGCATACTGGCTCATCAACTGAAGGAACAAGTCACAAAGGCTCAACAGCCACCCGATGATATGGACGCATAGTTTTACATGTCCGCCTACATCCTAGATGTAGTCTATGCTCGACATGAGTTCCCGAGCTTAGAGTGGGCATGGTCACCAGTGGAGACTGTTGTGAACACATATTTCAAGTTGTTGTCCAAATGCAGCTTCAGGGGAGTAATCATACAGTTGTCCAACCATTTTTCACCCCAGTATACAGGACGATATTCGAACATGATCCACCCTACATGTCAAAGGAAGAAAGAGAGGCATTGTTAGGCATTACAGATTGGTATGCCTCACCATCCAACACTTTCATCTGAGTGTTCAGTGTGGAGAAGCCTCCGCATGTTCTACCAAAGTTTGTGTTGGATGTACTTTTCATGCAGGAAGTAGTGTATCACATCTAAGCAGGATTGACAGCTAGACTCCAATGGAAGAAGAATGCACCTTGGCCCACTCTTCCATTGCGGATTGGGTTATATGAGATCCAGAGTATCAAGAAAGTGGATGTTGAAGCAGAACAGATGAAGAAGTACCTGTTCGACCTCCAAAGCTTCAACCTGTATGACCCACATTGCATTGTGAAGGATCATTGCCTGAGAGTTCAGTTCAACTAGATCCATGGGGCATTTCATTGGCCCAAGGAAAACTCATGGAGGTATCGCTAAAATTCCTCTGGACCTAATCAACAAGTTGGCTATGCTGTAGAGTGGTTAGAAAAGAAGCATGAAGAAGCATCATGAAGAGCACTAGCAGTAGTAGTAGTAGCAACAGCAGAGGCAGTATAGCCAAGCATACCTGTGCACGACAAAGAGAAGAGGAATATTGTCGACCACATGGAGGAGGAGAAAAGTTGCAATTTCGAGCAGATCCACTTGTTGAACAAGTAGCTATGGCTATTCAGGCAAAGAGGCAGCAACGCAAAAAGCACATCGTGCAAAGGTAGAGGGATAAAAAGAGAATGGAAGAAATAGAGGAGTTGCATGAGATGAGGGAGCAACTTCGGAAAGAACAAGAGTTGCGCCAAAAGGAGAAGGAAGTGAAATAGCAGTAGATATAGTAGGGGGCACGTCATGTGCAGACAGAAGAGACAACACCCATACAAGTAGTTGATTCATCTGAACAACTGGCATCAGGCAAACAGGGTGAACCATTGCAAGGGCAAGACTTCTCTCATGAGAGAGAACAAGCACTTAAACAGTTGGAACATGACACTAAACTCATGCCTCACCACAAAGAAGTTGACTCACCTACTTCGATTCATCCAGATGATGAGCAAGTCTTGAATGACCAAGGAGGCACTGAGATCCTTGGCCAGCCGAAAGCAGAGGTGAAAAACAAACATGTGCACAAACATCCAATTGCTTTGGCCGATGAAACTAGAGTATACGCCAAAGTGATTGGCTCAAGTGTTTGTTTCCTCACAGTTGAGAATGAGCGAATGGTGAAGGAACTACAGGTGGCCAAGCAAGGAGGAGACTTGGTGACAATGTCCACCCAAGCTAAACTGGAGAAGGATTTACTAGATGAAGTATTGTCCCTCGACACAGTTAAGCAAGCATTGTACCCCAAGTTTGGTACCATTCACCAAGCAGTCGTCCATCTCCACAGATGGTAGTAGTGATGTGTGAGAAGAGCACACATCTTGAAGAACATACATGTTGTTTTTGATAACATGCAAGTAGGGATGATGAAGTACAAGGGATCCCCACTTCACTTAACAAAGATGATGAGGGCCAATGCGGTCGAGCTGCAAGCACATATCCAGAGTCAGATCCGGAACTATGAAGACCTATCATAGCTCATCACTAGCATAAAAGCTTCCCATGCATGAGTATTCAAGAGCATGGATGTTATAGTGCACACTCATGCAATCCCATCACTTGGGACTCTCACCCAGGAGAAGACGAAGAAGGAGGTCCGCCAGGAGCTTGACATATACCTCGACGAGTTGATGTGCATCGCCACCAGCCCATACTTGCCTATCAGTGCAGACATCATGGAAAGTACATTTTTGGTCTAGTCACATTGAAGACAATGATGTGCATGCTCTCAGACGAGTTGGACAGAGGAGCCTGAGCATTGTACCCGGACGCTATGGAGGCAAGGTTCATGTTTCAGACAGATGTCATAGCGAAACACATGGACACTATCAAGGACTACCAATCTTGGAATCAATATGTTACTGTTCATTAGCATGAGGATGTTGAACAATTGGACTTCTATAGTTGTCTAAGTCAGAATGATGTCTAGTTTGGCTTGTTCAAGCCATTGTTCACATGGGTACATGTGCATTGTAATGTTGAGTCATGTCAAGTGTAAGTCAAGTCTTAATAGTGGATGTAACAGTCATAGAGTAGGTGAAGAGTCATGAGGGTAGTTGAATGGTCACAAAGGGGAATGTCAAGGGTCACCCCACGCTTTGCTATAAATAGTCCCTCATAACTCATTGTACAGGATTTTGGTCAGGCAAACTTCTATTAAGACTATCTTGAAGAAATCTTGGACAATATTGTAACGTGCCTTGGCTTCTCCACTCCATGGAGCTATTTCATCTCTTTGGAGGAGCAGGTGGATGTGGCTGTAAAATTTCACTGATGGGGCTAACAAGTTTACATGGATGTATTGTATGATTGGAACTTACACTTATTTATATATAAGGGCCATCAAATTTTCATGCATATGTTGTTATTGTAGTTCATACATGAATGACTTACTTAACGCAGTTGAATCCCAAAAATGATATCTAATATAATGCACTCTGTAAACCCCCTAATACTTAAATTCAAAAAGAGTGAAGGGATCTCTTCTTGAATGGTTCATGAGGCGCAATGCTTGCTAAGGTTTTGCAAATGGGGTAGCAAGCTAAGTGGGCTTGATTATGGGGAAAACTCCACAGTTAAGCGCGCTTGAGCCAGAGGCGATCTGGGATGCGTGACCTACCAGGAAGTCCTGGTTACCGTGTGAAAGCCCCGGAAGTGATGATTGGCGCTATCTGATTCATTTCACAAGTTTCAATCCCACTTCTTCACCCCTGTGACCATCACTCGATGCAATGAGTGCTAAGTGAACTATTCAAAAATCATGATAAATTAGTCAGTTACGACTACCTCTCATGGAAATGGTCATACATGAATGACTTACTTAACATAGTTGAATCCCAAAAATGATATCTAATATAATGCACTGCGTAAACCCCCATACTTAAATTCAAAAAGAGTCAAGGGATCTCTACTTGAATGGTTCATGAGGCACAATACTTGCTAAGGTTTGCAAATGGGGTAGCAAGCTAAGTGGGCTTTGATTGTGGGGAAAAACTCCACAGTTGAGCGCGCTTGAGCCAGAGGAGTTCTGGGATGGGTGACCTCCTGGGAAGTCCTGGTTACCGGGTGCAAGCCCCGGAAGTGATGATTGATGCTATGTGATTCGTTCTCCACTTTTCACTAGTTTTCAATCCCACTTCTTCACCCCTGTGAGCATCACCCGATGCAATGAGTGCTAAGTGAACTATTCAAAAATCATGAGAAATTAGTCAGTTACGACTACCTCTCATGGAAATGGTCATACGTTTGAATGACTTACTTAACGCAGTTGAAATCCCAAAAATGATATCTAATATAATGCACTGCGTAATCCCCCTAATACTTAAATTCAAAAAGAGTGAAGGGATCTCTTCTTGAATGGTTCATGAGGCACAATACTTGCTAAGGTTTTACAAATGGGGTAGCAAGCTAAGTGGGCTTGATTGTGGGGAAAACTCCACAGTTAAGCGTGCTTGAGCCAAAGGCGATCTAGGATGGGTGACCTCCCAGGAAGTCCTGGTTACTGGGTGAAAGCCCCAGAAGTGATGATTGACGCTATGTGATTCATTTCACTATCTTCAATCCCACTTCTTCACCCCTGTGAGCATCACCCGATGCAATGAGTGCTAAGTGAACTATTCAAAAATCATGAGAAGTTAGTCAGTTACGACTGCCTCTCATGGAAATCGTCATACATGAATGACTTACTTAACGCAGTTGAATCCCAAAAATGATGACTAAATGCTATATGTTGTTTAACTTATGTATTTGTGTATGAAATAATTCATATAAAATTATAAGAAACTTGTTGCAAATGTGTTGTTGGTTTAACCATCACTTTCGATTGCCAGCTGCTCTAATTTCCAGCTTGTGACGCATCTTTGCTCGTGTGTTCCCTTCCTAGGTGAGTATTGATACAGGTTGTCAAGGGGCACACCCATCTCACCCCCTTTGTGTTAGAACCTCTCAGGCACCTTCCTTGACTCACTGCAACAATCACACCCTTTCTACTGACAGAGTTATCTTACTTTCCTCTGTTCGACATCGCGGTCAAGGCATTACCTTACGACCCACTGCTGGGACTCCTACACAAAATAGTTTGAGGTCTAATTGGGATTTCTTACCAGGGAGATCCCCTTGACATGTTGGTGGGTCCAGCACCGTCAATACTTCCTTAATGGCATGGTTGAGGAAGAGGTGTACATAGAGTAGCCTAAAGGTTTTGAAACCTTTGACCATGAGTCGCATATGTGCCGACACAAGAGAGAATTGTACAGGCTGAACAAAGCAACCCATGCTTGGTACACCAGGATAGTTAACTACTTCATTGGGTTGGGATTCAAGAAGAGTGAAGCTGATGCAAACCTGTACCACATAGTGGTGGAAGATAAGTTGTTGGTATTTGTACTTTGTGTTGATGATCTCATACTGAAAGGTGATGATCAGTTGATCAAGTCTTGCAAGGTCCGCAATTCTTGCAAGGAGGACCTTGCAAGAGAGTTTGAGATGAAGGACATGGCTCTCATGCATTACTTTCTTAGCATGGAAGTATGGTAGGGAGATGGGGAGTTGTTTGTATCTCAGGGAAAGTATGCCAAT
>APFE031035703.1:0-22133 GCA_000404065.3 Pinus taeda | reverse complement strand
TTTACAAAAGCCTTATAAAACCTAAACCCTAAGAATTTTATAGCATTCTAAAAATATTTGTGTAACTTTTACTTAAGTTTTTATCAAAATAATTTAGTAAGGTGTTATAAACCCTAAACCATAAAAACTGAACTCTAAACTATAAACCCTAAATAGAAAAACCTAAACCCTCGACACTTAACCCTAAGCCTTTTATAACATTTCAAAAAGAATTTTGTAACTTTTATTTAAGTTCTTATTAAAATAATTTACTAAAGTGTTATAAACCCTAAAGCCCGAACCCTAAAACCTATAACTTATACCCTAAAACCTAAACCCTAAGCATTTCATAAGATTTTAAAAAGTGTTTTGTAACATTTTTTATGTGTTTATTAAAAGAATTTACTAAAGTGTTATAACCTTTAAACCCTAATCCCAAAAACCTAAAGAGTGTTATAACATTTTAAAGAGTGTTTTGTAACTTTTATTAAACTGTATATTAAAAACATTTACTCAAGTGTTACAGACCCTAAACCGTAAATGCTAAGGCCTATGAATTTTATAACATTTTAAAAACTATTTGTAACTTTTATTTAAGTGCTTATCAAAATAATTTACTAAAATGTTATAAACCATAAATCTTAGACCCAAAACCCCAAATGCTAATCACAAACCATAAAACCTTGAGTATCTATAATAAGGGAAGACCACACCTTGGTATTTGAGTGTAGGAGGGAGAAAATTGTGGTACATGAGATACCGTGACCTTTGTTTTTCCACCCTTCTTCATAAAGTTGTTTCCTTTTATTTATTTTTCTTCATAACTCCTCGAGGCTCAATGGGATGAATGCATTATGTGTAATATGTAGCAGCAGATACCCCCTTAAGGTGGGGTGGTTCATCTCTACACCTTAAACCCTAAACCCTAAACCCTTAACCTTAAACCCCAAACCCTAAACCATAAACCCTAAACACCAAATCCTAAGCATTTTATAGCATTTTAAAAAGTCTTTTGTAAATTTTATTTAAGAATTTATTAAAACAATTACTAAGGTGTTATAAACCGAAAACCAAGAACCCGAAACCCGAAACCCTAAACCCCAAACTGAAAAAAATCTTAAAATTTAAACCCTAAGCATTTTATAAAGTGTTATAAAATCTAAACCATAAACCCTAATCTCTAATATCTAAACTTCAAACGCTTAACCCTAAACCCTAGACCTTAAACCCCAAACCCTAAAATGTAAACCTTAAATGCTAAGTATTTGATAACATTTTTGGAAGTGTTTTGTAACTTTTATTTAAATGTTTATTAAAAGAATTTATTAAAGTGTTATAATCCCTAAACCCTAAACTCTAAACCTCAAACCCTAGACTTAAAACCTTAAACCCTAAACCCTAAAACCCAAACCCTAAACCCTCAACATTTTATTGAATCTTAAAAACCGTTTCGTAACTTTTATTTAAGTGTTTATTAAAAGAATTTACTAAAGTGTTATAAACCATAAACCCTAAACCCTAAACCCTAAACCCCATACCCTATTTATCTTAAAAAAAATAAAATGTGCTATGAACCTTAAAACCTAAATATTAAACCGTAAACCTTAAACCCTAAGCATTATATAAACCTTTAAAATTCTACCCTAAACCCTAAACCCCAAACCTTATACCCTACACCCTAAAACCCAAAACCTAAACCCTAAACCCTAAACCGTAAATGTTAAGAATTTTATAAAATTTTAAAAAGTGTTTTGTAAATTTTGTTTAAGTGTTTACCAAAAGCTTTTACGTAAGTGTTATAAACCCTAAATTCAAAACCCTAAACCCTAAACCCTTAACCCTTAACTCCAAACAATAAATCTTAAACACTTAACTCTAAACCATAAACATTAAGCATTTTATAACATTTTAAAAAGCAGTCCATAACTTTTATTTAAGTATTTATTAAAAGCATTTTCTCAAGTGTTATAAACCGTAAACCCTAAAATCTAAACCCAAAACCCAAAACCCTAAACCCTAGAGCCTAAAATCTAAATCCTAAGTATTTTATAACATTTTAAAGACTATTTTGTAACTTATATTTAAGTGTTTATTGAAAGAATTTACTAAGGTGCTATAAACCTTAAAACCTAAACCCTAAACCCTAAACCTAAAACCTAAAATCAAAACAAAAAACCCTAAACCCTAAGCATTTATAACAGTTTAAAAAGTGTATTGGAACTTTTATTTAAGTGTTTATTAGAAGCATTTACTAAGGTCTTCTAAACCCTAAACCCTAAATTCCAAAGGCTAAACCGTCAACACTAAACCCTAAGCATTTTATATCATTTTAAAAAGAAGCTTATGACTTTTATTTAAGCCTTCATTAAAACCATTTACTAAAGTCTTCTAAACCATAAACCATAAATGTTAAACCACCGTAAACCCTAAATCCAAAACCCTAAATGCTAAAACCTAAACCCTAGTCATTTTATAATATTTTAAAAATGATTTTGTAACTTTTGTTATGGTTTTTATTAAAATAATTTACTAAAGCATTATAGATCCTAAACACTAAACCCTAAACTCTAAACCCCATATCTGAGACCCTAAAAGCTAAACCTTAAATTCTAAACTCTAAGAATTTTATAAAATTTTAAAAAGTGTTTTGTAATTTTTATTTAAGTGTTTGTCAAAATCATTTACTGAACCCTTATAAACCCGAAACCTTAAATCATAAACCCCAAACCCTAAACCCTAAGCATTTTATAACATTTTAAAAAGAGTTTTCTAACTGTTATTTAAGTGTTTTTTAAAAGAATTTATTAAATCCTTATAAACCCTAAATCCTAAAACATGATCCCTAAACCCTAAACCCCAAACTCCAAACCCTAAATATTGATCATTTTATAACATTTTAAAAAGTGTTTTTTAACTTTCATTTAAGTGTTTATTAATAGAATTTTCTAAATTTTTATAAACCCTAAACCCTAAATCCTGAAACCTCAACCCAAAACCCTAAACTAGAAACACTAAGTATTTTATAACATTTTGAAAAGTGTTTTGTAACTTTTATTTAACTTTTTATTAAAATAATTTACTAAATTTTTATAAACCCTAAAACCTAACCCTTGAATCGTAAACCCCAAACCGTAAACCCTAAATCCTAAACCTTATCATTTTATAACATTTTAAAAATCATTTTGTAGCTTTTATTTAAGTATTTATTACAATAATTTACTAAATTGTTATAAAACCTAAACCCTGAACCCAAAACACTACAACTAAAACCCTAAAACCTAAAACTTATGTATTTTATAACATTTTAAAAAGCGTTTTCTGAATTTTATTTAGTTGCTTACTAAAAGCATTTGCTAAAGTGTTGTAAACCCTAAAACCTAAACCCTAAGCATTTTACAAAATTTTAAAAAGTGTTTCATAACTTTTATTTGAGTGTTTATTAAAAGCATTTACTAAATTGTTATAAACAATAAACCATAAACCCAAAATCTTAAACCCTTAACCCGCAATAGGTTTGAATCAGTAACAAGAGCCAATCAAAAAATAAGGGAAATTAAATTACCAGTGAAAGAACTAATGGGAGTAATACAAGGATTCAAAGAGAAAAGTGAGTTCCTCCACTGAAATAATTTTCCAACCTTTTGTAATGATGATGGGAACTTACATCCCAAACATTTCTTCATGAAAATCCTGGTGGAAATTAAGGAAAGTCACAAAGGTGTTGAAGAAAAGGACCACTCCCTTAAAGGGAAATAGATTATGAAATTATATAATGATCATTATGAATTTTTTTTCTTGATCAAGAACATCTTTAAGGAGTGGGGAAAATTTGATTATGAATACATTACTAGCATGGATGGGAGAATCATAGAGGCTTGTTCATGTGACATGCCATATGATAGAGAGTGGAGGACGATAATGGATCTGCATGAATGGGTTATCACCTGGTAATTCACATCAACATCCTAAGAGGTCTCAGCGGAAGCAAGTTCCACTGTAAGGACTTTGCAACACCAGACGAGACATCATTAATCAGCACTAGCATTGGCACTTGCCACAGTACCAGCATCAACATCATAGACAACACCTAAATCCAAACCCAAATACCAAACCATAAACCATAAACCCTATCCCTAAAAAATAATACTTCTATAAAATTTTAAAATACCTTTTTGTAACTTTTTAATGTGTTTATTAAAATAATTTAATAAAGTGTTATATCCCTAAACCCTAAACACTAAGCATTTTATAACATTTTAACAAGCATTTTGTAAATTTTATTTAAGTTTTCATTAAAATAATCTACTAAAGTGTTATAAACCGTAAACCCTAAGCCCTAAACGCTAAATCCTGAACCCCAAAACACAAACCCTAAACCCTAAAACCTAAGCAATTTATGATCTATAAAAAATAATTTTGTAACTATTATTTAAGAGTTTATTAAAAGAACTTACTAAGGTGTTATAAAACTAAACCCTAAACACTACACACTAAACCTCATACCCTAAACCATAAACCCAAAACCCTAATCCATAAACCCTAAACCCTAAACCCTAAGTAATAAACCCTAAACCGTAAACGTCATAAACTAAAACCTAAACCACAGGCATTTTATAACAATTTTAAAAGCATTTTGTAACTTTTATTTAAGTGTTTATTAAAATAATGTACTAAATTATTATAAACGTTAAAACATACACCCTAAAACCTAAACCCAAAAACCTCAACCCTAAACGCTAAACCCCAAGCCCTAAACCCTAAACCCTAAACCCTAAGAATTTATAATAGCTTAAGAAGAATTTTGTAACTTTTGTTTAAGTGTTAATTAAAAATATTTACTAAAGTGTTATAAACCCTAAACCCTAAACCCTAAACCCTAAACACAAAAACATAAACCCTAAGCCCAAAAACCTAAACCCTAAACCCTAAAACCCAAACCCCAAACCTCGAACCCTAAATCATAAACCCTAAACCCTCACCATTTTATAACATTCTAAAAATTGTTTTGTAACTTTTATTTAAGTGTTTATTAAAATAATTTACCAAAATGTTGTAGACCCTAAACACTAAACCTTAAACCTAAACCCAAAACCCCAAACCTTAAACCCTAAATTCCTAACCCTAAACCCTAAACCCTAATCATTTTATAACATTTAAAAAAAAAAATCAAACTTTTATTTAAGTGTTTATTAAAAGCATTTCCTATAGTCTTATAAACCCTGAACCCTAAATCACAAACCCTAAACCCAAAACTGTGAACATTAAACCCTTAACCCTAACAACTTTATAACATTTTAAAAAGTGTTTTGTATTTTTTATTTAGGTGTTTATTAAAAGAATTTACTAAAGTGTTATAAACCCTCAACCCTAAACTATAAACTACAAACCTTAAACCCTAAACCCTAAACTCTAAACCATAAACCATAAACTCTAAACCCTAAACCCTAAACTCTAAACCCTAAATGCTAAACATTAAACCCTCGTAATTTTGTAACATTTTAAAAAACATATTGTAACTTCTATTTAAGTGTTTATTAAAATCATGTACTAAAGTGTTATAAACCCTAAACTCTAAACACCAAACCCCAAACCACAAACCCTAAACCCTAAACCCTAAGCTTTTTATAACATCTTTAAAAAAATTCTAACTTTTATTGAAGTGGTTATTAAGAGGATTTACTAAAGCCTTATAAACCCTAGACTCTTAACCCTAAACCCTAAGCAATTTATAACATTTTAAGAAGTGTTTTTTAACTTTTATTTAAGTGTTTATTATAAGAATTTACTTAAGTCTTATAAACCCTAAATCCTAAGCATTTTATAGCATTATAAAAAGAGTTTTGTAACTTTTACTTAAATTTTTATCAAAATAATTTACTAGGATGTTATAAACCCTAAACCATAAAAACTAAACCCTAAACTATATACCCTAAACTGCAAAACCTAAACCCTAAACACTAAACCCTAAGCCTTTTATAGCATTTCAAAAAGCACTTTGTCACTTTTATTTAAATGTTTATTAAAACAATTTACTAAAGTGTTATAAACCCTAAACCCTAAACCATAACCACAAACCCTAAACCCTCAGCGATTCATAACATTTTAGAAAGTGTTTTGTAATTTTTTTTTATGTTTATTAAAAGAATTTACTGAAGTGTTATAAACTTTAAAGCTTAATCCCTAAAACCTAAAACCTAATTAATTTATAACATTTTAAAGAGTGTTTTGAAACTTTTATTTAAGTGTATATTAAAAATATTTACTAAATTGTTATAAACCCTAAACCCTAAACTCTAAAGCCTAAGAATTTTATAACATTTTAAAAACTATTTGTAACTTTTATTTAAGTCCTTATTAAAATAATTTACTAAAATGTTATAAACCCTAAATCCTAAACCCTAAACCCCAAACCCTAATCCCTAAACCATAAACCCTAACAATTTTATGAGTATCTATAATAAGGGAAGGCCACACTTGGGTATGTGAGTGTAGGATGGAGAAAATTGTGGTACATGAGATACCCCAACCTTTGTTTTCCCACCCTTCTTCATAAACTTGTTTCTTTTCATTTACTTTTCTTCATAACTCATCGAGGCTCAATGGGATGAATGCATTATGTGTAATATGTAGCAGCAGCTACCCCCTTAAGGTGGAGAAGGACTGTTGTCATTCTTGTGAATTTGCATTGTAACTCTTTGTAAATATATAATTATTAAATTGTAATTTTCACTTCATTGATCTCATTGTGATGCTTTTTGGATTTCTATGTAGGTTTCTTGCATTTTATTTCTACAAAAAGTAAAAACGAATATTTACCCTTTTCCATATCATGGGGATACTTGCAAGTGATAAGAAATCCATATCTATAAGCTGGAGCATAATTTAGGGTACAAGTGAAGGAAGACGATACATAGAAAATGAGCTTCCAGACTTTACTATGAATGTATGGATACTCGTAATGGCATTTTAGCTCGCTAATGCACCAATAACATTCCATAGATTGATGAATGATGTATCAGGATATTATCTGGCTTATTTTGTGATTGTGTATTTTGATATCATTCTCCTCTATATCAAAATATGAACATAACGCTTAAAGAAACTCAAAGCCGTATTATGAAAATATGTAAGACAGAAGAAACATTTGATGAATTTCAAGAAGTGTTTATTTTCCATGGACTTTGTAACTTACCTCGAGTATGTGGTAGGTCTAGATGGATTGTATATCAACCTAGAGAGGATACAGGACATACATTGAGTCGTTAATGCCAGCCTATATCAGTGAAAAATTTGAAGTCTACATCACATTACTTTGACATCTCCTTGTGTTTCAATTCCTTAACCAAGGAAAATGTAGACAATAAATGGGAAGATGAACAACAATATTTTGATGAAGCCATGACACAAATCTATAATGAACCTTTGGTGATAATCTTAGAGAAATTTCCATTACAAGTGGAGCTTGATATTGATATGTGGCAAGGGAGCCATTCTTAGTGGTGCAAGAAACACTTAAAAGGTACAGGAAGCACTCGAATAATATTCCTTGAAGTGATGATCAACTATCCAACCATAAGGAGTGGATACAATGTAGTGGCACTATGTCTTAGTTGAGGAGGTTTATTATAGATATTATTTAAACAACAATACTATGTACATAGACTCAAGTACCACCACACGAGATGGTACCCCCTCGATCTAACTATGATGGAACCTCCCTCGAGATCATAAGGTTGGATTTACCTAGGAATGAGTGGAATTTGGCCAACAAATATTCCCTATGGTAATATTCCACATGGCACCGTGTGGTTTCCATGAGCCATGATTATGAAAACATACAAAATGAATATGGAAACCCTAGGAAAACATAAATTTTGACCCCAAATGTGAATAGAGAAGATACATATTTTTTAGACCCCATTCTCATAATTACACACTAGTAGTTGAGTCAACCTAGTATCTAGCTCCTTTGGCTTAATTGGTAATGGGGTATGTTACATATACGATTGTTCAAGAAGATATGTTTGCACCTTAGAAATTTAAATGGATCCTTGGCTATGTAGAAAATCTAGTATCTCGAAGAGGGTTTTCTCCTATACTTCCATTTCATCCAAATCTTCTATGATTACCTAAAAATCTTGTCTCCATTGCAATTTATTCCAACATTGTCTCTACATCATGTATTTAAATCTCCATATTCATTGTGCCTTGCATTTTCTTATATGGGTTTTTTCCTTTTCCTTGTAGAAGTGTGTTGTATGGGCTTGGGTTGTGGTCCTAAGGATTCCTCACTGTCACCTTTGATCCTGTCGTAGTTGATTTTTCTCTGCTACGACTTCAAATTTGTTTTTCGACAGAAGGGACTCCCTGGAGTTTGGGGTTTGGTTTTTAGGGTTTAGGGTTTAGGTTTTGGGGTTTAGGGTTTATGTTTTGTGTTTAAGATTTAGGCTTTAGGGTTTATAACACTTTAGTAAAAAATTTTAATAAACACTTAAATAAAAGTTACACAATTCTTCTTAAGCTGTTATAAATTCTTAGGGTTTATGGTTTAGGGTTTAGGGCTTGGGGTTTAGGGTTTAGGGTTGAGGTTTTTGGGTTTAGGTTTTAGGGTGTATGGTTTAACGTTTATAACAATTTAGTACATTTTTTTAATAAACACTTAAACAAATGTTGCAAAATGCTTTTAGAAATGTTATAAAATGCCTACGGTTTAGGTTTTTCTCTGCTACGACTTCAAATTTGTTTTTCGACAGAAGGGACTCCCTGGAGTTTGGGGTTTGGGTTTTAGTTTTTAGGGTTTAGGGTTTAGGTTTTGGGGTTTAGGGTTTATGTTTTTGTGTTTAAGATTTAGGGTTTAGGCTTTATATCACTAGTAAAAAATTTTAATAAACACTTAGATAAAAGTTACAAAATTCTTCTTAAGTTGTTATAAATTCTTAGGGTTTATGGTTTAGGGTTTAGGGCTTTGGGTTTAGGGTTTAGGGTTGAGGTTTTTGGGTTTAGGTTTTAGGGTGTATGGTTTAACTTTTATAACAATTTAGTACATTTTTTTAATAAACACTTAAACAAAAGTTGCAAAATTCTTTTAGAAATGTTATAAAATGCCTACGGTTTAGGTTTTAGTTTATGGGGTTTAGGGTTTAGGGTTTAGGGTTTGAGGTTTAGTGTGTAGTGTTTAGGTTTTAGGTTTTATAACACCTTAGTAAGTTCTTTTAATAAACTCTTAAATAATAGTTACAAAATTATTTTTAATAGATCATAAAATGCTTAGGTTTTATGGTTTAGGGTTTGTTGTTTGGGGTTTATGGTTTAGTGTTTAGAGCTTAGGGTTTAGGGTTTATAACACTTTAGTAAATTATTTTAATAAAAACTTAAATAAAAGTTACAAAACGCTTGATAAAATGCTATAAAATGCTTAGGGTTTAGGGTTTACGGATATAAAACTTTATTAAATGCTTTTAATAAACACTTTAAAAAGATACAAAAGAAATTTTAAAATAATATAAAATTATTAGTGTTTAGGGATAAGGTTTATGGTTTATGGTTTAGGAATTGTGTTTGGATTTAGGTGTTGTCGATGATGTCGATGTTGGTACTGTGGCAAGTGCTAATGCTAGTGTTGATTAATGATGTCTCGTCTCGTGTTGCAATCTCCTTACATTGGAAGTTGCTTCTGCTGAGACCTCTTAGGATGTTGATGTGAATTCCCTGGTGATAACCCATTCATGCAGATCCATAATAGTCCTCCACTCTCTATCATATGGCATGTCACATGAAGAAGCCTCTATGATGGTCACCTCCAGGCTAGTAATGTATTCATAATAAAATTTTCCCCACTCATTAAAGATGTTCTTGAGCAAGAAAAAAAATTCATAATGATCATTATATAATTTAATAATCTATTTCCCTTTAAGGAAGTGGTCCTTCTCTTCGACACCTTTGTGAATTTCCTTAATTTCCACCAGGATTTTCATGAAGAAATGTTTGGGATGTAAGTTCCCATCATCATTATAAAAGGTTGGAAAATTATATTAGTGGAGAAACTCACTTTTCTCTTTGAATCCTTCTATTGCTTCCATCAGTTCTTTCACCTCCTCTTTAGCCTTCATTGGTAATTCAATTTCCCTTATTATCTGAATGGCTCTTGTTACTAATTTCAAACCTTTTTGAAATGTTTTAAAAGGCTTAGGTTTTAGCGTTTATGGTTTAGGTTCTAGGGTTTAGGGTTTAGGGTTTTAAGTCCAGGGTTTAAGGTTTAGAGTTTGGGGATTAGGGACTATAACACTTTATTAAATTGTTTTAATAAATATATAAATAAAAGTTACAAAACACATTTTAGAATGTTATAAAATACTTAGGGTTTAGGGTACAATTTAAGGTTTAGGGCTAGGGGTTTATGGTTTAGATTTTATGGTTAAGGTTGATAACACTTTAGTAAATGTTTTTAGTAAACACTTAAATGAAGGTTACATAAAAATTTTAAAATTGTTATAAAATGTGTAGGGTTTTTGGGTTTAGGGTCTAGGGTTTACGGTTAAGTGCTTGCAGTTTAGGCTTTAGGGATTAGGGTTTATGGTTTAGGGTTTATAACACTTTATAAAATGCTTAGGGTTTAAGTTTTAATATTTTTCGTTTTAGGGTTTATGGTTTGGGCTTTAGGGTTCATGGTTTCAGGTTTATAACACCTTAGTGATTGTTTTAATAAACACTTAGTTACAAAACACTTTTTAAAATGTTATAGAATGCTTAGGGTTTAGTCTTTAGGATTTGCAGTTTAGGGTTTATGGTTTGGGGTTTAGGTTTTATGGTTTGGGGTTTAGGGGTTAGGGTGTAGGGATGAACCACCCCACATTAAGGGGCTATCCACTGCTACATATTACACATTATGCAGTCATCCCATTGAGCCATGAGGAGTTATCAAGAAAAATAAATAAAAGGAAATAGGTTTATGAAGGACAGTGGAAAAACAAAGGTCAGGGTATCTCATGTACCACAATTTTCTCCTCCTAGGGTCAAGGGTTTGGGGTTTAGGGTTTAGGATTTAGGATTATAACATTTTAGTAAATTCTTTTAATAAGAACTTAAATAAAAGTTACAAAACACTCTTTAAAATCTTATACATTAATTAAAATTTACGTTTTTGGGTATAATGTATAGGGTTTAGGGTTTGGGTTTTAGGGTTTAGGGTTTAGGGTTTATAACACTTTAGTAAATTGTTTCAATAAGAAATTAAACAAAAGTTACAAAATGCTTTTTCAAATTTTATAAAAGACTTAGGGTTTAGTGTTTAGGGATTATGTTTTACAGTTTAGGGTTTATAGTTAAAGGTTTAGATTTTATGGTTTAGGGTTTATAATGCCTTAGTAGATTAGTAGGTTTGATATGTGTTGACACATATGAGGTTGATAATAATTTTGATTGGTGTAGTAATTCTGTGATATTCACTCTATCAATGTAGATGAGAGTTTCTCATAACTGAAAGAATAACCACAATAACGTGGGATCCCCCCCCCCATCAGTGTTAATGAGGATTCCCCTCCATCAATGTTATTGAGGTTTGCCCATAATTGAAATGTTACGATAATAACCTGAAATCCTACTAATATTTTGGCATTTAGTTATTGTGTTTATATCGTTAAATTAATATTATCCTTGTTGGTTGGTTTTGTGTATCCTTTTTCTCCCATATATACCACGAATACCTTGTTTTGCAAGCCATATCATATTTTACATTTCTTATATTGTAAAAGGAAGTTATATTTATTGTATTGTTATATTTTAACGAATATGGAGAACATAATGATTAAGTCCCAAGAACATTTATTAGTGAAAGATCCACATCAATGGGAATTCAATGCAACACTAAGGAGCTACTTGATTACCAAGATTGATTTGATAAAAAAGTGATGGTAAATATGCTCTAGAATTTATACTTTGTGTGTAGCCATTGCTTAGAATGGCCCAAGTTCTAGCTTTACACACTCCAACCCTTGCATCCCTATATTTATAATCTTATCAATATTGTTGGTATTGATCGAAGAAATATTTTGTATATGCGAACATGGAAGCTATATTCACCTCCATTTATTTGGCACTTTTACATATGTGCCACCTCGATATATGTCCCTACTTCCATACATGAACCACTTCCATATATAGAACCAATCATTCATATATGTGCTTCATGGAAGCTATATCATGGATTCTTATGTATCTTCTGCATGTGAATGTATATATGGAAGTGCACATATACAAAAGAGCATGCTCTTTTGTATCTTCAATATACGTTTGCATATAATGATATAGATTCAATCAATATATTATTCATCATCCATTTTTATGGTTTTAGAGTGGAACAATATAATCCTTTTCGCATTCACAAGTCCATCAATACCAAAAAATATTGAGTAGGTTCTAAATACAAAGACACAAGAGTTGCCTTTTGTAAATTTAGCACATCGGTTATGTCAAAGAATGAATATGTTGATAAATCTTATGCATTAATATTAGGTTATTTCTCTTTAATTTGATAACTACGTGTGAATTTTCTTTACTTCTTAAATTATGATCTTCTTTGACTTATGTTATTATAGTGTTATTATTCGTCAAACAACTACTAAAGAATAAACATAAAGAGACAAGAGACACAGAATATAGGCTATCACTCAGGGCCAAAATTTCTCCTTCTTGAGAGGAAAACATGAAAAATTATTATTCTTATAATGATTTCAATTGATGAATATTAAGAGCAAGATTCTAGACCATTTTGCCACTCCAATCCCATGTCATAAACCTTCCTTGGTGAAATCCTTCTTGTTTTTCTTTCTGTCTCCTATGGTAAACACAACTCAAACTATCTACACTACTGAAATTTCGGTTTCATCCACAGATAGACAACTTGAACTTATATTCTACCCTTGCAATTCTCACATGTGAGCTGTTTAGAGGTATCTTCCTTCATCGATTGACTAGGAGACTCAATCTTATGACCTCGTCTGTGATATATGTTGAGATAAAGATATTATTCTTGTCTTCTTCACTGACTAAGGAAATCCTACTACAAAACCTTTAATATATGCCACATGTGTGAGGAACAGGTAACCAAAATAGTGCCTAACTTAGATTCTTCTCCTTCTTTTTGCACTGGAAGAGAGTCTTCTACTTCTCTTTTTTGCACTTTTTGTTGTACTTCTGATGAAATACCAAATTATGTGTCTAGAATTAAAGTAGAGCTACTTATCATAGTATTTTTTCCATGCTAATCAGATGACATGACTTGGAGACAAGGTCGATATACCTGGGGGTTGACAAGGATTTCACCTAAAGGGTCATGACTCATCCCTCTATCCTCAATTGGCATTAAGACAGCTTATAGCAATACTAAAATTCTCTAATTTTGGAATTTGGGGTAGGTGGATCACTTGGATTTTTCTCACAATCCATAGGTTTCAACAATTTACTAGGATCAACTAGAATATGAGTTAAGTTCTGAATTTACCCCTCTCATTAAACCTTTACTATTTGCTGGCCAATTCGGTTGCTATAGATAATAGCAACAATATATCTAGTCAAGTCAGGATGTTTAACTCCCACACACCTAACATTTTGATATATCATGGAAGTCACTGATATGCATCACTCACAACCATTGGATCATATTGCTTGATGGAAAGAAGTTATAAAATCCTCATCTTCTCATCCAATGTGACACATTACCCATTGAATGGAATTATTGTGGGCAATCAGATCATGTTGGGAGTTAAAATAGAATTTAAATGTGTGTATGATTGTGGGTAATACACCTTATCAGATGTAGGTTTAAGGGATTTACAATCGCTTGATGCTATTGGATGCAAATATATGAGCGACAGTTGAACAATCTGATGGTAGTTGTTAGCCCCATCATTGGGTCGACATAGAGTCATGATGATGGGTATTGGACATAAAATAATTCCCAAAACAACACCCCTTGATTGATGTGATACTGCTTACCAAAACTAGGAATCCTAGTTTTCAAAATATCATTTTTTTTAGTAGTCCATTAACCATCATATTTATGATGCAAAACCTATCAGATACACAAAGGAAATGTTGTATTCCCCATTTATTCTATTATCTAAAAATATAGGTCATTGGAAAAATCATCAGTTTCCTCACACAGAAAGGTCGAAAGTGGCGGTTGGATGTATAACACAACAGTTGGAAGCACAACAGTAGTCGTCAATTTTTCTACCTCCAAATATCATAATTGGTCATCATATATAAATGCCATCTTTCATATTATACATTGTTGTTTCGATAATGACACGTCAAAAAACCTAGTCAGTTGTGAAACATGGCCTTTGGTTCACCACTAGAGGTCCATCGACTATCTGACGCATGTCATTGGAATCTTATTGTCAAATTTATGGAATTCCCAGTGAGCATGGGGTCAGATGCCCAACAGACTAGTCATCTGTTATTTTTCATTTATCTTACTAGAGGCTAAAATATATCCCATCAACTATTTGGTTCCTCGTCATTGGATTTTGATCATCTAATTTGTGGGTTGTTTGGGAGGATGTCATGGGTTATCCGATAGATGTCGCGTCAGATACTTGATACAATATTCATATTCTTGTCAATGTTTATCTGAATAGAGGCTATAATCGGATATTTGATGGCCATTTGTCCCACCAATTACTCGATCGATTTCTACCAACATGCCTGGAAAATGAGGCCTATTAGAGACATGATAGAATTCTATTGAATGTACAACACTAGATCATCATATTTGAGTGGACTTTGTTGTAGTGTTACAATTTTCCATCACTCATTAATAATTTATGGATGATATTAAGTTATTTATTGAGACAACTATTCAAGGGATATGGGTATTAGATATGATCCTCTCAAATTTTCAAGTGGCCTATGGAATGATGATAAATGGGGAGAAATATAGCATGTATTTATTCAATACAAGTAATTTGGTGCAAAGGAATCTGATGAGGAATATTGAATTCCAATGGGTTCCCTACCAACCAAAGACCTTGGCATCCCTCTTGTCACTAATTAATTGTGAGTTTCATGTTGGTTGGAGATCAAGGAAAATATCTCTAGGTAGTTGAGCAAATAGACCTTCAAAGCATCGAATCTTCCCATTCAAATTACTCTACTTAAGGTTGTTCTACAAGCCATTCTGATTTATAAGTTGTCAATATACTTACACCCAAGGGAGTATACAAGAACATCGTTTCTAGTTTTCATAAATTCTTGTGGCATGGTGATCAACATGCCAAAAGCTAGACTCTAGAGGCTTGGGAGAAGGTGTATCTGCCAAAATGGGGGGGTGGTCTTGGTTTTAGGGGCCCTAGAACACTTATTAATGCCATGGGAGCCAAATAATGGTGGAGATGGCTCCAGGGAGGTCAAGGGTTGTGGAAACTAATATGCAATAGGAAATGCAAGCTCGTGATCACTCAAGCTAATAAAGTGCAATAGTAATATTTCCCATTAAGGTCATTAACATGCAATATAGAATTGGAACAAAAGCATTTTATACAAGATAACCCATTCTAGGAGATTATAGATGGTGGAACAACCAATTTTTGGGAAACATTTTGGCAACAACTCCCAAGGCTCGAGAGAGGATAGGAGTTCATATGTCTTCAAGAGTACACCATGAGGACAAGGGTACTAGTAATCCCTACTTTTTGGAAAGAAATATCCTTGCAAGATTAGTGGTGAGAATGGAAGCACATGATAACTAGGACGAGGAACATTTTTCACAAGAATAACAAATTATGGACACACAACAAAAAGGCAGAAAGATTCAGGTAGTGCTAGGTGGGGAGAAGATGAGATGGGGATATCAAACATAGGTTGTGTTCACCATCAAAGAGAATTATTGAATTATGGAAAATCACAAGAAAATCCTAGAGCATCCCCTCAAATGGAATATCTGTGTCGAAAAGTTATGGTCGAAGGTAGCAAGTTTCCTTTGGTTAGTTGGTTCATGTTGACTCCTAACATGGGACCTTTTGAGGAGAAAAGGCTATATAGGACCATCATGTTTCCCTGGCTCTCAACAATATAAAGAAAGTATTAACCATCTGTTCAACACTTTTGCAAGCATGGAAATTCTGTAGTCCAGGATTTGTAGTCTTTTTGGCTATTTAGACTACTCCCCTAAGAGTTTGTGTGAAACAATTGAATCTTGGCACACCTCTCTTTTGAAAAATCTAATTGTGAATATGGCTAATGGTTTGGTTTTAGTCTTCCTTTTGTGGAACATGTGGAAATAACATAATAGAATCATATTCAAGGATCTAAATAACACAGAGGATTCTATATGGAAATACATGAAGCTTAATATGAAAGAAATGATACTTACTAAGAAGTAGGTAGAAGACGATTGAAATGTGGAAGGCAAGGAAACTCAAATTTTATGAGACTTATAAATATCTCAAAATATGGTGGCATTGGATCTCTTAGTGAGTTAGTGGTATTGGCTTGTCTCCAACAACATTTTCACTTCCTCCATAAGGATTTATCAAGATTAATTTTGATGTGGCCTCTAAAGAATATCTTGGGCCTGCTAGGTATGGGGGAATATTTCGTGATGATCATGACCATCCTTTTAGGTTTTATGTTGGATAATTTGGGTATACTAGTAATAAAATGGCACAATTAAAAGTTCTCGAAATAGGTCCATTCCTGGCTCATGAAGCAGGATATACCAACTAATAGGCTAATGGAGATTCATATTTAGTTTTGAATGTGGTTCAAAAATAATCAATCTATCTCTAAATCAATAAGTCATTAAGAGCTGGTTCCTTGATATTTTGATGAAAAAAATTCAAAACCTAGTGCTCTCCTTCCCTTGGGTTATCATGACACATTGAAAATGAATGGGGAACAAGGCTGTAGATATGTTGGTGAGTTAGGGAAGCCAATATTATAGCTTGGAGCTCACTAAAAAAATTTTACCACATAATTTCAATATTTGAAACGAGTAGTTGAGTAGTATCTTGGAGAGCGACACAAAGCCCCCCAATGGAGGTATATGATAAACGTCATATAGGGGATGGGGGAGGGGCTCATCCGCCTCTCATTTTTTTAATTAGACGACATGTGGTGTATGGGAAACATGCATAACATAACACATGGAAGTTTTGAGATGTTGGTGGTAGGCTTATATGTGGGATGGCAAGATTAATGTTTCTATTTGCAAGCTTGGGTATGGATGGTTATGATGGCGGCAAAGGATGTGAAGAGTTTGTGCAGGTCACTAACATGTACATGATCCTTAGATTATGGTACTCTGTAATAAAGATTTTTGTATGCAAGTGGGGATTTCCTTGTCATATTTTTGGAGGCCAGGCGTACCAAGTTTGGGACCTTAGTGAGGGTAATAGCATGGGTTCATGCTTCCACTAGAAAACTTCGGAGTGAGGAAAGGACACTTTAAATTCAACAACTGGTGGGGCATTTCTAACCTAGTATTATGTATCAATTAATTTGGTAAGCTTCCTTGGTTTTTTCTTTGGCCTTCACAGTGTAGTTATTTTCCTTTGTTGGAGGTGGATTCATTTAGCTTTGTTAACATCTTGAGCTCCCATTCTCTGTTGAAGGAAGCTTTCGTTCTGGAGGCGACAAGGTCAATTGTTGTTGCAACTGAGGGGAAAAATAATATGCTTGGTCATTGAGGTTTGAGTTGGTTACATGGAAGTTTGGTTTGGCTTCAAGGCCCTCCATTTCAGAGTAGAGATAGGGGTTAATGTGGTAGTATGCGTAGGGAGCCCAATGTTCTTCTCCATGTGTATTTAAGTTTATGCAATTATCCTACGAGCAGGACTCCTCATCCTAGTGTTCATTATTATAGACCCCATAGTATCATTTGTATTCATAGCTCAATCAACACTTCTATTCTAGGTGTTGTTTTATAAATTTGGTTGGTGACGAAGTCATTGCGGGGAAGAGGACATTGCCATCCTGTGAAATAAATTTGACAAATAAAGGTAACAAATCTTGCTGGCAGTTGCCTTTCTTAACAGAGGTATGGAATTGGCTTTTCCAAAAATTCACTGTCAGGTACTGGGGTTTGGAGGAATTGTCAGATCTTCATGTAACAATAAAGGTAAGGTGTTGGTATCAATATGATGGGGTTGGTTTGAAATTGTACAAGAAACGTGATAGAGTACGGAAAGGGATAGGACAAAGAGGGTAGAGAGTTGCGAACATTGTGGGAAGCTATGGAGATGGAGGGAGAAGGAGGAATGGAAGCAGAGTTAGAGGAGGTGGCCCATAATCTGACCCTTCTCTTGGTCATGTAGTTCTTCCTGCACCTTTTGGCACCTTGAAGTACTAGTTGTGGCATGTCACCCTTCTCCTAGAATAACTGGGCCAAAATTGTCATGATGATCGTAATTAAGTCATAATTTTAATGAATGATATGTGGCACAATCAATGAAATATGTAGGATCGTTTGGCTTCACTTTGGTGGGCTAGAGGAGAATATCAAAGATAATTAAATACATGGTTGGGAGATTGGCTCATTTAGAATTCCATGTCCACAGGGAATCGAGGAATCTAAATTCACTTGGTAACCATCTAGTTAATCCTCCTACACTTTGGTTTATGTGGGTTGTATTTTTCTTAGGGGTCTTTTGGACATTATGGTCTTTGTATTTTTGGGTTCTTAGTTAATTCTGACAATTTGTAATTAGTTTTTGTGCTTCTCTTATGGCCAATAACTTAGGTAGGAGAGAGGTCGAAAGAATAGTGAATATTGGACATCCATGGTGTAATCTTTGAATGAACTCATAGAAGCATATATATATATATATACAACACATCAATATCAGTATGTCAATACATCAAATTATAACAATATCTCAATTTATATATGTGCTCAATTTGACATGGCCTAATATAATAGGTCATTGTCTAGTCAAGTTTGTTCAATGGTCATGTATTTTGGTGGATAGTGTGGCTAGAATCATTGAAAATGGGTCTATAAAGGTTCTAATCTATGAATAAATACATGATGATATGCATATACATTTTGTTCTAGTTGGTATATATACTTGTATATATACCATACATATACCTAGTGTATACATCAACATAACATCTCAACATATGTATTGATATCTCAGAAAATGGTCATTTCATCTATTAGTTAGACTATGTCTTTTTTTATGGTTGAGAGTGATAGTGAAATATTCTTGCCACATCTTTTCAGTTATAATGTCAACAAAAAAATCCAATAAACACAATGAAAGTGAGATTATTGATATTTAATAATGTATTTAATTAAAAAAAACACAAACCAAATAAATATGTTTATTTTTCTTTTTAATTATGATCAACATTATTTTTTATTTAGAAAATTGAAAAAAAATCAAATTTAATATTAAAAAAAAAAAGATATTCATATACTATAACTCTTTTAAATTCAAAAGTTTTTATTAATTTTAAAATATAAAATTATTTAAATACAATTTCTAAAATAATTATTATTAATTATTTCTCTCAATATTAATATTTATAATTTTTTTTAAATATAACATTACCCTAAATCAATACAAATCATCCTTATTAAAATTCGAGTAATTATAAAAAGATTGAATTACCAATACAAATCATTCGTATAAAAATTCTAATAATTATAAATAAATTTACTTACCGTTAGTGTTAAGGCCAACTACTCTATGGAGTACAATAACTATTTGTTCACCTAAATTATAATGCATTAACTATTTGAGTGTGGATTTATTGCTTTGGATAGGTATCATTGTGGGTCGATGTAGCATGGTATGTTGAATTGATTTCCATGCCTCGAGTTCCCAATAGACGACGTGGAGACAATGACAGATGTTAGAGGTAAACTTTCGGCTACAAGAAACCATTTAGACGATAAGCAATTCTGATAACAAACTTCAATGTCCGTCTTTATAAGCCGAGATGGAGAGGTGGGCCCAAATAACCACATAAGTATGGAATGAGAAGCTGCAATTGAGATAAGGATTGTCGCCTATCCTAGCCTAACTTATCATATCATATCCTAGACTCCCTTTCCATGTCGAGCCTAGCCTAGCCTAAACTAACCTAACATGACCTAGTGTAGCTTACCCTACCGTAGCCTACTTAACATGGAGTACCCTACCTTTACCTAAGACAAACTAAACTAGCCTAATCTAACCTGTCCTAAATTAGCCTAGCATAAACAAGCATAACATAACCTAGCTGAAACTAACCTAAATTAAACTAGCCTAAGATAACCCACAATAAACTAGCCCAACATGGCGTAGCATGAACTAGCATAGCCTAGACTAGCCTACCCTAAAGTAATGTAGCTAGCCAAAACTAGCTTAGCCTAAACAAACCTAGCCTAGCTAGATGAGACTAAAATAGCCTTTCCTATAATAACTTAGCCTAGCCTAGCCTAGCCTAACCTAGAGAAAATTAGTCTAGGATAAACTAGCCTAGCCTAAACTATCCTAGCCTAACATAGCCTAACCTAACCTATCCCACACTATCCTAGACTAGCCTAGCCTAAACTAGGCTAGCCATTCTTGGCCTAGCAATAACTAGACTACTCCAGCCTAGTGTAAACTAGCCTAGCCTAGCCTAAACTATCCTAACATATCATACACTACCCTACCATCACTTACCCTAAAATAGCCTATCCTAGCCTAGACTAGCTTAAACTTGCCCAACCTAGCCTAGCCTAACCTAAATTATCCTACCTAGCTTAAACTATCCCACCCTAGCCTAACCTACACTAGCTTAACCTATATCTTAGTCTAGGCTAGTCTACCCTAGCAAAACTCAAGCTACAGTAGCTTATCCTAGTCTAACATAACCTAGCCTATCCTACATTAACTTAGCCTAAACTACTCCATCCTAGCTTATATTTCCTAGTCCAACATATCATAGCTTAAACTAGCCTAGCCTAACACGACCTAGCCTTGGCTACCCTAACCTACACTATCCTAGCCTAGCCTATCATATCCTAGCCTAAACTACCCTAGCCTAACCTACATTATCCAAGCATACCATAACATACCCTAGCATAACGTTATCCTAGCCTAACCTAGATTATCCTAGTCTATCATAGGCTATCTTTCCTATCCCATCCTATCCCAACCTTAGCTATCTAGCCTAACATAGCCTAGCTTGTACTAACCTAGCTTGTACAGGCATAGCACAAACTACCCTATGCTACACTTTCCTAGCTTAGCCTAGCCTAGCCTAACCTACAATGGCCAAGTATACTATACCACCCCTATCCTAACCTATCCTAGCCTACTTTAGCATACTTTATCATAGGCTAATGTGGCATGTGCTTGCATAACATATCTTAAGTTAAACTAACCTGGACTAACCTACCCTACCCTACCCTATGCTACCCTAGCCTAAACTAGCTTGACCTACACCAACATAAACTAAACAGCACAAGTCGAGCCTGACTTACCCAGGCCTACCCTAGCCTAGGTTGTCATGGCCTCCGATAGCATAGCGTAACCTAGATTGCCATAAAATAACATAGCCTACACTAGCCTACCATAGCATAAACTAGCCTATCCTAGCACACCATATCCTACCATATTCTAGCCTAACCTAAACAGGCTTACACTATCATAGCCTAACCTAAACTAAATTAAACTAATGTAATCTAACCTAAAATAGCCTAGACTAACCTTACCTAAACTAGACTAGCCCAAACTAGCCTAACCTAGGATAACCTAGCCTATAGTAACCTAGCTTAGACTAGCCTAAACTGGGCTAACCTAGCCTAAATTATCATAGCCTAACCTTGAAAAACCTACCCTAGCCTAGACTAACCTAGCCTAAATGAGACAAGCCTAAACTAGCCTGACCTCTCCTAGTGTAACCTAGCCCAGCCTCGCCCAAACTATCCTTGCTTAAACTAGCGTAGCCTAGCCTAGCCTAGCATAAATTAGCATAACCTAGCCTAGTCTAAACTAGTCTAGCCTTTCCCAAACTATCCTAGTTTAAACTAGCAAAGCCTAGCCTACCCTAGCATAGACTAGTTGAAAATAGCCTAGCCTAGCGTAGCCTAGCATAGCCTAGCTTAAGCTAGGTTAGCCTAGCATAACCTAGCCTAGCCTAGCTTAACCTAACCTAAACTTTTCTAGCATAGCCTA
>APFE031035688.1:0-13624 GCA_000404065.3 Pinus taeda | reverse complement strand
ATCACATTAATGGAAGCCCCCAGATCAATCAGAGTGTGTGGGACAATGGTGCCATTGATGTGCACATCTACTACAGGGTTTCCAGGGTCCAAATATTGTGGACATATTACCTGCCCCAGCATTAAGTTAGACAACTACCCAATGACATTAATGGTAGGGGCATTCTTTTTTCTTCTTCCTAGATGCTTGAAGCATTTCTACTTAATCAACTTATTGTAAATGGGAACATCTTTTATTGCTTGGATAAGGGGGATCTTTACACATAGATTTTTCAATTCTCCCAGAAGTTGAAGCTCTTCTAGGGTAGGCTAGAGTGGTTGGGATAATCTCTCAAGAAAGGGTGGATTTAATTTAAAGTTGCTTTCCTCTCTTTCTTCCTCAACCTCCCTATGTGGAGAGGGAGGTTGGTTATCTGGGAGAATTCTCCCAAATCTTAGGTTGATCTCCTGGATTTCTACAACATAAGCTGGGTATGATGTCTCTCCACTATATACTTGTTGAGCCTACCTATTGTTTGGGTTCGGATTTAGCTGGGCAAGCATCTGGGGTTGCTTGGGCGGAGCAATGTTAGGCCCCTATACTACTATTGTAACCCCTTATTGTTATTAGTACAACCCCCTTATTATATTGATGTACCCATGTA
The DNA here is from genome assembly GCA_000404065.3 of Pinus taeda. NCBI lineage: Eukaryota > Viridiplantae > Streptophyta > Pinopsida > Pinales > Pinaceae > Pinus > Pinus taeda. The sequence continues at coordinate 12,981 of APFE031035688.1, read as the reverse complement.
GTGCCCATATTATTACTATTGTGCTCCATAGAAGCCCACTATTGTTATTATTGTGCCCTTACATTATTATTTTTATGTCGGCTCGGATTATATTATGACCCCTTAGACTCCTATATATAGAAAGGAGGTCTTTCATTTGTATAATCCAAGAATTGTTAATTGTGTAATGTAAAGGAGGTTGCCCCCTCGTAGAGGCTTATTTCTAAGGTGTCCATCTATCTTTTCTATCTTTTTGTGAGCTGGTTTCATAACATTTGGTATCAAAGCTTTGGATTCTAGGGTTTCGTTGCTCCAAATAGGTCATTGTGGAATTTTCGCTATAAATTTTTTTCTGCGATGTTTCAGAAGCGAACAAAACAACCATTTGAGACGAAATCGTGCTAAACCTCGGATCTGAATTTCAGAGCTTTTCACGCTACATTTGCAGATATATGATCTGATGAAGTTGGTCTTTTTGTAGACTCTTGAATTATATTCCAAACAGGTGACCTTGGGAAAATCGTCATAACTCTTGTTTTGAGCATCAAATTGAAATTTTGTAAAAAGTTAAAAAAAGAGGATGGACTATAGTTTCTTGTATATATTTTTTAGATCCTAAGGTTGAAACAATGACACGTGGCACTTCCTACAAGTTTGCTATTATGAAAAGGTGTATAATAAGGTCATCTTGGGGGATTGTGCATAACTATTTCTTGGAGAATATAATTTTGATCAGACTGGTGGCATTGGAAAGAGGACGCAGAGGACTACTGCAGATCGCAATTTCAGGACTTAAAGATCCGAAAGTGCAAAGTTATAGTCGTTTCAAGATCGAGCTCCTAAAATCAAGAAAAAGTGAGATGATGAAGTTTGATGGCAAGGATCTAGTAAATTGGATACTACAGATGGAGAAATATTTTGATATACATGGTGTACCACTATTACAAAAGGTATGTATTGCATCTTCATATTTAGAACAAGATCAATTTTTATGGTATAAAGGGCTTTGTTCTCCTAAGCGACTTATTACGTGGTCAATTTTCATGGAGGAAATTATAGCAGATTATGAGAATACAAAGAGCAACACCTTCTTTAAAGCAACACCAGAACAATTGGAAGAAAAAAGAGAAAAAGGGCTTTGTTACAAAGTGGAAATCAAAATTATGGCAACAAGTAATTCTACCCCTCGCAACTATAAGGATGGAAGTGTTTTTTCTCCTAGCCTTCCACAAGCTACAAGGGTTACACCACAACAATTGGAAGAAAAAAGAGAAAAAGGGCTTTGTTACAATTGTGATAGCAAATGCACTAAAGGTCATAAGTGTGCTGAGAAGAAATTATTTTACATAGAGTATGAAGAGAAGGAAGAAAAGGATCAAGAAACATCAAAAGAAGAGGATATACGCCAGGATCCAACCCAAGAGATAGAAGAAATGAATCAGACCATATCTTGTAAAGCATTGGCAAGAATTACCACTTCTCAAACTCTCAAGATAGAAGGACATATTAAGAAGAAAAGGTTCACGAAGTGAAAGATCACATCGAGAAAGAAGAAATGAATCCAACAATATCTTGTAATGCATTGGCTGGAATTACCACTCCTCAAACTATCAATATAGAAGGACATATCAAGAAGAAAAATGTTTAAGAAGTGAAAGATCACATTGAGCATCAAGAAATGAATCTGACCATATCTTGTAAAGCATTGGAAGAAATTATCACTATTCAAACTCTCAAGATAGAAGGACATATCAAGAAGAAAAATGTTCAAGCAGTGAAATATCACATTGAGCATCAACAACAAGTTCTCCAACTTTTACAAGATAATTCCACTTTGGTGCAGAATCGAATGAAACAGCGGGTAGATCAACATCGTAGTGAAAAAACTTTTGATGTAGGTGATTGGGTATTTTTACGGCTACATCTCAAGCAAGCTATTTATGAGAAGGAAATGTTGGCAATACTACATGCACTTAAGAAATGGCGACCTTACCCAATGGGAAGACACTTCAAGGTAAAAATGGATCGTGATAGTCTCAAATACTTTTTAGAACAAATATTATCTTTAGAAGAACAGAAAAAATGGGTCACAAATATGTTGGGTTATGACTTTGACACCATCTACAGAAAAGGGAAGCAAAATTTTGTTGTAGATGTACTCTCAAGAAAGGATGAGGATGTGGAAGCATTGTTTTGTGGTATTTCTATTATCCAACTAGATTGGATAAACAAAGCAAGGGATGAATGGAAGAAGGACGAAGAAGTGTGGCCATTCATTCAAAAGTTGCAAAAGATCCAAATTCAAACAAAATTTCCAGCACTTGAAGAGGAAGGAAAAATCATATTAGAACCTGGAGCAGTCACAGAAAAAAGAACCTGACAGATACGAAATCGATCAATTTCAAAGTATCTCATCAAGTGGAAGAAGTTACCCGCTGAAGATTCCACATGTGAGGATAAGAATTTTATACAAAAGCATAACAAGCAAAGTGCAGGAGTTGTGGTTGGGTAGGTGGTGGAGGCAATAGAGTTGGAGAATTGTTGTATTGGGGCCTCCACCCCTGGTGTGGGGTATTCCACTAAGGTTGTGGCAGAACATAAGGTTTAAATGACTGGTTGGCTGGCTGGGAATGATATTGAGATGCATAGGACCAAGGAGGGGGTGTAGACCAGGAAGGATGAGAAGGGGGTCCCCAAGAAGGTATAGCTATGGTTTGGTTGGGGTTGTAATATGCATGGGATGACCCTTGCATACCCTACTGGTATGGTCTAGGCCTAGGAGGTCTCCTTTGGTTGATGCAGAAAATCTTCCCAGTGACCCCTTCAGCTCCTTGACATACAACTTTGAGTCCGGGTATATAAGGGCACTTGTTTGTGGAGTGGTTTTCTTCATAGACCGAGCAAATCTCAATGTAGTTCAATGGACATTCGTTCCTAGGATGCCTCCTAGTGCATCTAGGACAAAAGATGTCCAAGGCTTTCTATGCTTCCTCTTGCTTCCTTTTGATGTTCATGGTGTCCAATTACAAGGCAAGGGTTTGCAACATCTCACTTTTTAAATCTTCCAGCATATTTCCAATTTCACCCTTGATGGATGAGTTGGAAGATGATGTATTGGCCATAGGTTGACTACCCCTACCCTTTTTCCTGGATGTCCTAGAATGGTTTCTAAAGACTTTCTTGATATCCTCATAGGGTAATTAGTAGATATCCCCTCCTGCTAAAAAATGTAAGGTATCCAAAAGATCTTCCGTTACTCCTCTAAGCAGGACCAACTTTAGTGACTCAGGGTCAAGTGTGCACCTGGCCCTTTTGTAACTAAGATGGAATCTTTCTTCATAGTCTTCTAAGTATTCATCCTGGTCAATGGTCATCCTGAAAATATCTTCTTTAGTATCCTTTGACCTACAGTAGTCCCTATATTTGTTGTTAAAAGGCTGCTACATCTGAGCCCAAGTTGTGATGCTATCTCCAGGTAAACCCATGAACCAGGATAATGTTGCATTCTTGAGGGTAGATGGAAACAATTTTAACTTTTTCTCATCATTTGTATATATATAGGTTTGGCATATAACAACAAAGTCAAATAGGAAAGTGTCAGGGTCCTCTGTGGTCAAGCCATGGAAATGAGGTAGGGCAGAGGGGCTTATATTCTTCATCTTAGTGTCCCCATTGGTTTCCTTGATGGGGAAGGCACCCTCAAATCTCTCTCTCTATTCCCTCTGTCATTTCAGTTTTCAACCATTGGTTTAGTAAGAATGTGTTCTTCTCCTTCTTCTTCCCCTATAGGTTCTTCAAATGTGTTAGGTTGCTCACCTAAAGGTTCCTCCAATTCACAGCCACCAAAGAAGAGAGAAGGTTGGTTGTTGGACGCAGTGGGGGTATTTGGCAAGAATTTCCCTAAATTGTCCCTACTCCTATGAGGCATGAAATTTTTGGAGGCTTTTATAATATTTTTTTAGCAATAAAGTACTTTGCAGAAATTAAATTGCTAATTCAACGAAAACTACTAACAGAAAGAAACTACTTGCTGAATTGAAATTCTACTTGCAGAATAGAAAGGAAAGCAGATAATGACAAATGAAAGAAAGGAAGCTACTAGATTACTTTTACAAAAATAAACTAATGGAAGAAATTTGAAGACTGGAAATAGAAGAAAAGAAAGAAGTAATCACATTCTACTCTAACGCCTCCCTGACAACGACGCCAAAAAGTGATGAGTGCCAATATTGCAGCAAGGATGCTACTACTCCTGGGCTACCAACTTTACTTATCAACCCAGGGTTCGTAAAAACTTGGAGGTGAAAGTGCTATATGCACAAGTAGAAGTGAAGATCCTGCCTGTTATCACTTGTTCATCTAGTGAGAGACCCTAGGGGTTCCAAGCTAGACTTCTGCAGACTCAGAAGAAGCTTGATTCTTTGATGGAAGAAGAGAAAATCTATTATAAGAGAGCTACTCTACTACAGTAATGAAGAAAACAACATGTAATGCTAAATCACACCATATCCTAATTAACCATTTAAACAACTAAACTAAGCAGAATTGCTAAATCAACACTAACTTAATGCTGCTATCTAAGTTACAGAAGTAAAGAGCATCAAACCAAACTAATGGGTAAGCAAGGAAACTAAGCTAAGTCTGTTTTAGTATTTTTGGTGTTTTGGTAAAATCAAGCATGCAAGGAGTCAAGCGGAAGAGCAAGCGAAGATCAAAATCAGTGAAAGGAGGACGTAACGAAGTAGCAGTGCATGGGAACCGTTGGATCGATTAGTGAACAGTAAAAATGGAAGATGAGCGGCGGAGATCTTATTGCAAGAGATTACATGAATAGATGAATGAACAAGACTAACAAAAGATGAATGGTGGAGATCTTATCGCGAGAGGTTAAGTCAATAGATGGACGAACAGACCTAATGGGAGATGAATGGCATAGATCTCATTGTGAGAGTTTAAGCCAATATATGGACGAACAAGACTAATCGGAAGATGAATGGTGGAGATCTTATCGCAGGAGGTATAATTCAAGAGATGAATGAACATGAATAATTGGAAGATGAATGATTGGGATCTTATCGCGGAGATGAAGTGAATAGATGGATGGATCACATCAAGTCATGTGGCGACAAAAGGGTAAAAAAACATGCAGAATGATGGAGCGGGTTTCCGTAGGTGGAAAACAGTTTCTCATGCGCCCTCAAGGCTGTAAGAAGAATTCCAAAATTTATGTGAAAACCACTTTTCTCACATGCTCTCGGGCAGATATCGGTCGTGCAAGAATTCACGCGAGATTGTGCAATAGCCATTGGATCATGTGGGATTGATTAATGGCGGAGAAATGCCAAGCTAGTTGGTGATCGGGTGACACGATAACCATTGGATCAAGTGTGTGACAAATTGACAGTGAAGATTTGGAGCACATAAAGTAGGTGGAAGAATTCACAATAATTGTTGGATCAAGTTAGACAGATCGACGATGGAGATCTGGAGTGCATAAAGTCAAGCGTTGTAATGAATCAGACGGTGATTTGTTAGGTTTATTGTGGATTGGATGGTAAGGAGATCTAAGGGTATAATCCACTTAAGACGTGATTTGTTGGCTTGCGCTTAAGTATTTTGTCCTGAAGAAAATGATAATATGAGTGAGATCTATTACAAAAAGAGAGTGATTGAAGACGATAACGATGAAATGAACCAAGTACTGAATCAAGACAACAAACTCCAAAGCTCATGCAATAACTAGAAATCTGAAACACAACCAATCTACTCTACACTATTGTAATGAAAATGCAACTACTTAAGTAAATGAACAATTAAAACATGAATCTATGCGGTATGCTGCTGTAATGGAAATGCATCTATTTAAGTCAATGAATGATTAAACCATGGATCTAAGCTAACGTACATGTATAGTAAAGAGGAGCGTTAGCTGCTAGGGTTGGGACCTAACCCAAGAGCTTCATCCCTTTGAGTTAACTCAGTGTTGGCTCGAAACAAACTCATTCTTATTATCAAAACAATGGATTACATCCAAAACTATCACAAGTCTTGTAGCTCAAAAATAAAGTAGAATTTTACAATCAAAGTTCCGTATTGTACTGAGGTCCTAGGCCTCTCTACTTATGCATCTGAAGTCTCCAACAACTTCCTTAAAATTAGGGAGGCTCGGCTCCCAAACTAGAGATAAACAGGTGCTTTGACTTCCACTTGCTCAGCTGCCTTCTAGTCATCATGATCTGGGGTAGTAAATGAGGAGGATTTCCCTCCCATAATTCCTCTCCCTTGTCCCATTCGAGTTTTGACCAAAGTCTTTGCTAAAATTCCTTGCTTTTATCCTTTAATCATGCATTACATGCACATTAGCAAAATATCCAACTCTAACTCATCTCATAAACAAAATATAATCAAAAGTATGCAATAAGTTGTGAGAATAGTTGGTTTGACTAAGCTAGGAGGTGAATTAAGGCCCATATAATTACCCAATGATGAGGCTTATCAATGAAAAAAGTTGCATTATGAACAAAATACGCATTCACCAACCTAAATATATGATGCATCAATCAAATAAACAACTATTATCTTCATGCTCAATGTAGGTGCCATACAAAATAATTGATAAATGTTTCCTAGTAGAAACCCACCTACTTTAGTTTCTTTTTTAACATAGGGATAGAGGCTTTGCAACACCTTGCAATCCTCAAAGTAAATAGGTGATATATTAGTCAACAACCACTTTATGTTGTACTATATTAAGACCTCATTTTCTCTCACTTGCTTGAACCCCCTATAGTATGGGTATGTCTGCGTCATCCCTTTTGAGATTTTTCACACTCACCTTTTGAATTTATTGTTGATAGCTGGTCCTCCTTGGCCTCTTTCATGAGAAATCCTCCTTCCCAGGGCACTTATCTCCCTCCTTGATCTTCTTAGAGCTTGCTAGAAGTAAACTATAATGTATTTTCATCATATGATTTGCTCCTAACCTCATACACCAGGGAGCAATCTATTATCACCCAAAAATGGTCCCCCTAAGAAAATACACATAATTGACCAAAATACACCATTATATAGTAGCATTTCCACCTATTCCACTTGCTCCACTTTGAATTTAACTCACGAAATTCATATTAAAAGGTCATACACAAAGAAGTGTACTAGACTTATCACCCCTTTCAAGTGCATTGCCAATGTGGAAATCAAACCCAAAATCTATGTTGGTGTGTGGAAACACAAATTTTGACTGTTCCAATCAGAAATTTTCCAAAAAATTAAAATGAATAAAAATGGACATTTCTAAATCATAAAAGTTGTTTCTATCCTTGATTTGATCAACTAATCATCGCTTATGATGACCACGTCAAAAGGAACTAACCACTATTTTTCCTATATAAACCAATAGGTCCCTCCCTCCCCATCATCCATTTACAAAAGTAACTAGATGCTGCCAAAATTGATCTAGAACTCAAGAGAATTCATTTCTCTTTAACCATTATGCACATCCAAGTGACTTATATCCAAAGAGAGGGGATCAACAACTGTGAAAGAAAAAGACCCTCCTAACAAGGAGATCTTGGAGGCCATCTTCTTCAACAATTTCTTCCATAGGTGAAATGTAATATAGTTTCCATTGGCTATAGAGTTTCATTCACATTATTTAAAACATGTTTATTCTCTTTTCCACAATTTATTTCTTTTATTCCTTTCATATGATTAAAAACTGTTTAATGTAATGCCTATCTACTTTTAAATTATATATTTTATGCTTTATCTCCGTATTTTTATGTATCTAGACCACAACCTCTAGATATAGAAATTTTCACACCCTTGTTAAATATTTCTACCAATAATGAAACCCATATACATCCAAGGATGCCATTTTCATATAACCCAATTGAGTAGAGTAACCCTCACTAGATTTATTAAACACTCATGGTAGAGAATCCTCTTTATCTCTCAATATAACATGAAATATCCTCAACTTGTCTATATAAGAGGTCCCTATACCTACATCTTCTCCTATAAGATGAAGACCTAAAGCCTATCTCCAATACTATGACCATAGATTAGCTATATTTTGAGCCCCAATGTAATTGAGTTGTAATACCCCTGTCATTGAAGGAAATCCTCATGTTAGTTACAAAAATCAATCTTTTTTCACAACCTAAAATATCATCATTTCTAATTCCAACCTAGTCCCCATTCCCAACTCTCTAAGTTAGATGACCTATTATTGGGGATGATTGGAAAATATATTTTTTATTGATTAGAGGCATTCTTCTTAGACTTCCTAGTATTCATCATTGATTCAAGATAAGGTCCAAGCTCGAAGTATTTATTTGTAATGACCCTACTCTACAAATTATGGCAAGTGAGTGCCATCAACAAACTTTTGATTACTAGGGAAAGACCAAAAGTGTGAATAATTTTTAAGCCCAAACCTCGTACCTCCTTTGGTTTTACTAAGCCCTATCATTTTATATGTGGAATTACCCCTTACTTGTTTTTTATTAACCAAAAAAATTTGAAGCACATCATTCTGATTTCTTCTAAAACCCCATTTGGGGTATGGGCTAAAAAATACTAGAAAATATGTCTAGACAAAAGTCAGTCTGTAGGTTTAAACCTTGTATAGAAATTACCTACAAAAAAATTCTTAAACATAAATATATAATGGCGAGAACATAAAACAAATATACACAGATATTTTCCCTTGGATCCCAAAACCGGGACTACTAGATCGATTTTTCATTATTTTCCTTTCAATCTTACAATATATAAATATATATAATATATATATATATAATATATATATATATATATATATATCTATATCTATATCTATATCTAATACTCTATACTCTATATCTATATCTATATCTATATATATATATATATATATAGATATAGATTATAGATTTTAGATAATAGAATATAGATATATATATATAGATATAGATATAAGATATAGATATAGATATAGATATATATATATAGATATATATCTATATCTATATCTATATCTATATCTATATCTAATATCTATATCATATCTATATATATATATATATATATATATATATATATTATATATAATATTAGATATATATATATATATATATATATATAATATATAATATATATATATAATATATATATGTCGAAGCATTTCATTAAACTCCAATCCGTTAACCCTTGATTAGAACGTAGCCGTAGTTCCCTTGACCGAATCTACAAAATACCTTGGGCAGAAACCCATCATGTCCAAAAACATGTGCAAAACCTATGCACAAAACCATGGGTAGGTCCGCTCACCATCTTTGGGTCTGCCCCCCATCCTTGGGTCTGCATATATATAGAAAAAAAATTCTTGGGAAATGCCCCAAACCCTGTGCGTGTGTGACTAGTCATGGAAAGAATATAACACACACCCAACATAGTCTCCCATAAATTGATAACTACCAATTACACTAAGTGTGCATTTTTCATTCTATTTTTTCAAAAACCCACTAGGACTATACATTTTTTTACGTATTGGGCTTTAAGAGGAAGTCATGATATTTGAAACCATGATTAAATGCTACAAGATTAAAGAGGCATATCCTTTTGATCCATTTTTTACCCTCTCATTCCAAATTGGGAAAGATATATATACTTTTGAACATTCAATTCCATCATTAGTGGAAACATTGTAAGTTTCTAGTGTTTCTTATAACTAAGCTACATTGCTAAAACTTCCATTCTTGAATAGTAACACATCAATCACAAATAATGGACGAGTTAAGAACAAATTCCCCCCCTCCTTAACACTAACCATTAGACCTTGTATTTTTGCATCTTTAATGAATATTCTCAAGTCTTTTTTTAATTATAGAGAGAAAATATGAGGGTGGACATCCCTATTTGAGGCCTATAAAGGAACGGTTACTACAAAATATAACACTCTTGTGCTAGGCCTCACTAGATCCATGACAATAGTGGGATCTGCCACATATATCACCTCAATAGTGAATTCTTCTGTTGTTTTGTGGGAAGATGATATCCCCACAAGGAACTTCCCCTGTTGGTCATCGAAGATGATAGTGGATGAAGTTTTTCTTTCAAGATATCTCCATCTAGGCATCTCCACAAGAAGAATGAAGTCCTTTTTATTTTTATAAAACTTGGTGCTTGTGAGGTGAGATGAGCACTCTTTGAGGGGGATTTGACATATCAACTTGGTGACTCCATTATGAAAAGTATGAATAGCAATTTTTTTATTTTTGAAGTTCTATATGGATACAAGATGGTTCCTTGGGATGTGCATGTACTGTACCCAACAATGAATGCTGAGAACATCCCAAGATATCCAAAAATACCTTATCCAAATTTGTACAAGAATATTTTAACATTTGATGGTTGTCCTTTGGTTGTTGCCCCCCATGTCTTGGAATTTATGGGACATATCTCATAAATTGAAGAAAGGCATGAGGATGCCATGCTAAGGTTATTCTTTAGGACTAGATGTTACCCATAATTTTTTCTTGCATAAATTGGTGTAATATAAGTAGTTGATGTAGCCAATATATGTAAATACTGATAGTCCCACATTCATTAGGAACTCATTGCCACCACATTTGAGTCTTGATCTTGTAGCATCCCCAAGGGAAAAATATTTGTGTTAAATGCTAGTGGTGCAAAGCTACAGTTACTAGCTCTTGAATTGTAGCAAAAATGACAGAGAAGAGGAGTGCCTAGAAGTGCATACCTGTCCATAATTTCAAATACAACTCATTATGGGAAGATTCTAGTTTTCAACGGAAGATGAGATGACTAGATTAATTATGCATAGTATTTTGTTGATGAGAATGTAATAACTATAACCAATGGTGAATTTAGCAAAGGGAGTGCATTATACCCATCATTGAGGCTATCCATACTCAAAGAGAACTATTTGTAGTCTATTGTAACACTTACTTTAGTAAACTACATCATAACAAAATGTTTATGTAAGAAGGATTTAATATTTTCTTATAGGAGAAGCAACCCTCAATAAATTTATATTAATGATGGCAAAGGGACATAAATATGACTTGTGTCAAGTGTATAAGAAGAGTGATGAATTGGTTCAAGAGTTTATTGCAGAAGTGTCCCAAAATTCATTGGTACAATAGATCATACCAAATTGAAGATATAGTACAATGTTGAGAGTGATTTTAGACATATTCTAAAGCTCCAAACTTCCAAAGAATGTGTTGAAGTGTTGACTTCTGATTGCCATCCAAATTTCAAAGTTTCCATAGTGAATCAAAGAATGTGAATAAGGAAATAGAAAATATCTATATAGGTGTGCAAAGGAGTATACATGTTAGGACCAACCTATCCAAAATTTGATAATCAATTTAACAGTTGATATTTACCTTAAAGATTGTTCTGAGATGTGAGGGATTTCTTTGGAAATCCCTCCCTTTTGAGAGTCATTTGAGGTTACGTGAAGAAAATACTTTGTTGAGCATGGGGAGGTTGAGGAGCCTAGGGGCTCATGGAGGACCAAATTTTCCACTTCAAAGGTTGGTGTTGCACCTTTAAGCTACCTTGAAGGGCATCCTTGAAAATATTTTGCATTAGCCTTAGAGGCTAATTTAGGGTGTGTGTGCCCACTATTGAAAATACAACAAGATGATGGAGCTTAGTGAAAAGAAGTCGCCTTCACTAAGTGTGCCCACAGGCTATTTTTGGCGCAAAGTCTATTTTTAGACTATGCCTATTTTTAGACATATGAATCATGGTCTATGAGTTGCAGGATGCTATTTGTGGATGATTGGTATTGTTGGTAAAACTAGATGGACTTCTATTTTTAGACATATGGGCGGAGTCTATTTTTAGACTGCCAGTCTAAATATAGAACAGTCAAATATTATTAGCTCTTAATAATATTTGGACTATAAACATTATCTTATCGTCTTGTAGCACTTCAGTTCAAGCTACGAATGTGGCACATGCAACTGCCAGAAGGAAATACGCTTTTCCCATGGGTTAGTTGAGCTATTGCATGAAGGACTTTAGTTAGAACTCAAGTGATTGAGTTTGGTGGAGTTGATTGAGGAGTTGATGGAGTTGTGTTCAGTTTGACTTAGTTGAACTAGTTGTATTTAGTCTAACTAACAAATACACTAGTGATGAGTGGTGTGAATTAATTATTAATTAATTCACTAATTATTAACTCATAAATCAACTGAAGAATACATCAGTTAACTCAGTACATGGACAATTCAGTGGAGACAAGTGTTAGAGGTGAGTGAGATTTGCACAATCAGTGGATTGAGATTGCCAATGAGGATTGCGTAGTGCAACACAAGGAAAATACGAGTTTGGATCAGCCATTCTCATCTATTCTCATGCAGGTATTGCACAATGGAGGCAGGAAAACAACAGAGGAGATTTGAGCCAGTGACTTGATTCAGATCTGAGCTAGTTTGTGTGTAACAGGTGGAGATAGTACTGAGTACTTGCGAGGAGTATTGTACTATGTATTGTTACATGTTCTCAATCAATATAATATACAGATAGTTGGGGGTTTTCAGCTGTATGCTTTCCTCGTGATATACTGTGTTGATATGTGCAATTGATGTTTCAATGTGCGCATGCGATTGTTTCTTAATTCCGTAAAATTGATGATCAACGTAGAGGAGGTTATGTATTATGCATGATTCCTCAAATAGTGTATAATCAGGATAATCTCTGTGAATAAGTGTTATATTATTCAAAATTTCTACATGGTATCGGAGCTCTCTGATTTGTAGAACAGGTTCTACATGATATCAGAGCGAAGGATTGATCATCAGATCTATTATTCAGAAAGTGTTTACATTTTATTTCTTCAGACAGAGTCTGTAATCGGGCCAGGTAGCCTCTGGATTCATCCTTCTTTTGGAAGGTGAGATATCTGGTGAATGCCCATACAGTCGATCTCTGTACAAGAAATACTTCGTTCTCACGAATTTTTAGATCGGAAGCGGTTGAGTT
>APFE031035677.1:0-38547 GCA_000404065.3 Pinus taeda | reverse complement strand
TATATATATGTTTTATTTATTGATGGTATGTTAATTTGTTTATAAAATTATTAAAACCGATCTTAAGGGGTAGTTTGACTAGTAAAAGAGGAAATAATTTAATTTATTTCTAGAGATAATATATATGTATATATTTATATAAGCTATCATTATGTCCATTGGTTTACATAGCTGAAAATAAGTGACTAAATGGTAGCAATCACAAATAAAATATAAATAAGACTAGACCCAAGAATACATCATAATTTAGATACACTAATAATGATAACCTAATGAATTAAATAATAAACTATTAAAACATGTAAAGGACCTTCATCAGTGATAAAATCTACATAAAATTAAATTAGATTAATACCTAAAATTATATATATATTAATGATAATAATATACTGGAGGAACCCAATATATAGGGAATAACACAACGCTGCATGTTCATGCATGAATGATAAACCTGGGAGACACGGGAGAGAAGAATTGCCCACTGTGAAACTGACAAATTATTTCGCTGGAACATATGAAACTGCTGTGTCCAATAGAGCTATTAGCCAACAACCTTCAGATTCAAATGAAAGTATTAATTGGAGTTGAATAAGTGGGCGATGACTAAGAATGAGAGAGAATCTTTGTTGTAAGGCTTGTCTTTGCTACTGGATACAGGTTTTGTTTCTCTGTGCGATGGAAAAATTATAAACATTATTCCTTATCTTGAGTTGCTAGGATAGATAGAAGAAGTTAACTACTCTTTCCTCTTTGGTTTGGAAAGCTATATCTAATTTTATGCTTTCCCATTGACTTGCCTTTTTGACCCAGCTTTCTTCCCAGTGAATCAAATATTTGTTTCTTTGACGTTCCATGTTTCCCTTATCCCGGGGGTGAAAGAGAACATGTGCATGCACATGTCGGTTGACACAGGGAGGGGAATTAGTAGACGAGTCAGGAGGTTCAGTGCCAGAAGATCATTGCCAATAGCCGAGTTGATACACGCCCTAGGAAAATCAAGCTGGGCGGGCTAGAAGAGAAAAGAAAAATAATTGGTGGAAGGCCATTGCTCACATGATTCCCACTTGTTTGATAAAACGATATCTCCCTCCTCGAAATTTGCACCCCATGATACATCCATTGAATACTTGTTTTGAAATGTGAATACTCGCACACATGGTGCCATACCCGCACACGTGCACAACCACAACACACATGAGCTCATCTTCTAGCTGCTTGTCCGAAGTGAGATGACATCGACATGCATGTTTAACAAGGGCACCTCGTAGCTGTCGTTGCTACCATATTTTCTATTAAGGTTGGTTCCCCATATCATCTTTTGGCCTCTCAACTTGAATTTTTCCTTCTGACAATATGACCATAAATCAAAACAAAGGTACAAAGGTGTTGGGCAGAGTGTAGGATATACGCTACATGCATTAGCCTGGTAAGTATCTCAATCGCTCATGAAGAGGAAGAGGAACCCTTATATGAGATTCTGTGCTTATGTTTATATAATTGGATATAATGGAGCTGGAATTGTTCACATGTAGACAATATTGATGCCCGACAAAAGAAGAAACTGGCATAGCAGAAGAGGAGAGAAGTTGATTTTCAATATTATTGAGCGTGGAATTCACTGGACTATTAGAAAGGTCTATCATAGGACTAGACAAGTGATGATGTTGATGATGTTGTTGTGGTTGATGTGGATAAAGAGGAAGATAGTGTTCGAGTCTCGATGGCATATTTCAATATTTGGGCAGCTTGCAGTTTGCGTTGTTTTCGTTTTGTTTTGGATTTTCTTTTATGGAACCAGTAGAACGCACTGGCCTCACCAACTTGTCTAAACTCTTACAATTGAATTTTGACTATTTTTATTTCTTCTCATCGAGGGTTTACCATTCTAGAATTGAATATGTTATCCTAGACTCGAATCTTCTCCCATTTGGGCTTTTCTTTCGGGGGACTCCTCTCCTTCAGCGCATAATAAAGTGATGATAATGTCTTGCATGGAGGTTGTAATTAAAATTGATACTCGGACTCTAACCAGATATTTGTAGTAAAAAATAACTTTAACAGGATATAATTAAAATTAGTACCAGAACTATATGGTTATTTGCAGTCATTATGTCTTTAGTTGCACCCTTCAAAATTTTAAACCTCAGTTTCCATTGTTAAAAAATCATGATTACTAAAACAACCTCATTTTCTATTGTTAAAAAATTATGATTACAGAAACAATCATTGCAATTGACATGCATTGCATTTGACATCCAAACACTGGTCAAATAGCATTATATCTATTAGTTTATTAGTCTATCCGAATATGGTTAGAAATTGTAATTACTCTTGCATGTGGAGTTGGATTAACATAGAGAGTCACTTAACTGAGTTATTGAGTGTTTGATTGTTAAGTCAAGCCGAGTTAAGTGATAGATGACTTTTAGTATGTGGTCATGTGATTGCATGTCAAATATTTTAGGCAAGTAGCTAGTTGTAAAAGGTTAAATACCCTTCACAGGGTTCATTGTAAAAATCATGCTTTGTAATCAAAGCTCTATGTGTTTTATGTGTGAATTTATTTGTTTTGTCTCCTTCCCCTTTCCAACAAATTGATATCGAGGTTATACAGAGCAAGGATGAACGAATTAGCAACAATCTGTATGAAAAGAGAAATATATTTATTCTCATAGTGTTCGAGCATTAACATATCTTACAGTTATACACAGGGTGTTCAGGCTCACCAAAGAGTCGCGTTACTTGTGGTGGACTTACACTGGCATGCACGCGCTTTTTGTGATCTGCATGCACACGGATTCGATCTGTGGTTGGAAGCGTTAAAGGACAAACCCGGTGTTCTGTAGTTCCGCATGCATGAGGATTCGATCTATGGTTGGAAGCATTAAAGGACAAACCCATAAGTTCATTAACGTGAAACGTGTTAACATGCAATAGTTTAAACGATACAGAGCCTTAGCGTGGAAGCTACTACCAAAGTTCGTTGTTTGACTTCTTAAATTCTTAAATACGTGACGTGAAAGAACAACGTCTTGGTGAAAGGTCTTTTCATAAAGCCTTTGATTCTTGAAGTTTGATGGAGTGGGAACAATTAAAATGTCAATTAATTTTGCTGCTTCTTGTGCCTCTGCGATCCACTGCTCCCTCGATAACTGCGTCTCAGATTTAATGGCTTCATTGTTCTGTGTGCCGATAAAACTTTACATTTAATGGTTTCAGTGTTTTGTTTTCGGTTGCTTTTATAACTTTGCTTTCTTTTAGAGTCGTTGCTTATAAGTTTTCATTAGTGGCATTGGGAGCCACTCCGTTGCCTATCATCCTTATTCAATGTATATAGGAAAATATCGGAATCTTTATATATATTTAATATGGGAGTTTGAAATAAGAAAAGATTATAGGATGATTTATAGTATAGCAAAATGCTTCATAGTTTTACTTTTACCAAATTTATTGTTTAAAAAAAATTCAAAAAGAATTACATTAAGATGAAAGTATTTAGTTGTCTAAACCAAAGTGGTATACAAAAGCAAAAAATCATTAAAATCAAAATATAACAAATCACAGTTAAGAGACATGAGTTTATTGGAGTGGGGTTCTCCCACACCCTTACGGGGTATTATTATCTTCACCTAGAATATTATTCAGTTGTTCGAGACCATCAAACGAACTATAGAGAGGCCATGATGAAATGAAGTCCAGACTGCTCATGCGGCTTCCCTCGTTGGCTAGCATAACTGTAGCTTTATTTCTGGTACTTTATGAGTAGGAGGTGATTACATATGGCAAGCTTCTTAGTAGTCTCTCGACATGAGAGACCAAAAATTCCAATCGCCAACTTCTTACCAATTTCATAACAAGGGCTCCAAAAGTGAGCTCTTGAGAGATGGATATCACTAGTTGTAAATATCCATCCACCTAAAGGTTTGTATAGCCAACATCGATTGCTATCTCCAATCCCCTTTCAAGAGCTAAAAACTCAACCACGTTGTTACTATTTATCCCACAATTCCCCACATACTCCTCAAAGTTTGGTCATTCGAATCTTTGAATATTCCACCAAAATCAGCGTTATTGTGATTTTCCTTTCGAATCCCCATTGAAATTCAATTTGACAAAGCCTTTGGGTGGGAGCGTACAATTAGAGGGGGAGGAAGGTACAACTTTAAGAGATCTGGTTCTGCATGAATCTACCATAGAGCGAGAGATGCCTAGTTGATTCAGAATTGAGGCCTCCTAAGGTGAAACTTTCCAATCATTCGTTGACCAGGATTCACTAGGGATGGTCTCCTTAATATTATGTTATTTTAGCTTCTAGACTATGTCACTTGTTACCTATTTATCCTTGAATATTCTTTGATTATGCTCCTTCCATATTGCCCATAGAGCAAAACCAAGAGAAAGAATTCAAGCTTAGCTTACCACTAGATTGTTGAAGAGTGATAATCACTAGCTTTCTAAGGTTTCCTGCAAACTATTGGGGGAGTGGTTGAGATGCCCAAATACTAGAAGGATGTTATGCCATATCTCTTCTAAGAATGTGAAGGACTTAGGATGTGTTTCGCGGTTTCCTCCTGATCTCTACATAGATATCAAATGGATGGGCCCTCAAAACCTTCTCTTCATATATTGTCCCAAGTGAGGAGCTTCCTTCTCGCTATGAACCACAAGATATGAGCAACTTTTGGCCACAAGCCAAGAGTCTAGATCTGACTCCATAAGTGTTCTCTGGGTATATCTTGGTGGCCTGCCAAGATAGAGTAGGCTCCCTTCAAGTGAACGTCCCTTGAGCCTTATACCACTAGCAAAGTTTATCAAGATCCTAGATGATTGGTATCTTCCACATTTTTAATTCTTGGTCAAGGAGTTGCCATGATTTTAGTGCTCGATGGGTCAACTAGTCCACTTGAGCTTTCGATGCATGCCATCTATCAAGGGATTGGTCTCGTTACCAATAATCCTTCCCCACTACTACTCTACGACCTTAGATCTAATCCATTAATTCACTTCGATTTACTGGGGTTCCTAGACCTAGGATTTGTTGTCAAGCTTCCTCCCAGAAGAGGGTTATTTCACCATTACAAATTTCCCAAAACACATGATCTTGAATCAGGCTCCTATTATCCTATGTTAGGTTCCAAATAGATGATCTCGGTGGGTGGACTTTGGCTCTAAGTTTTCCAGCTTGTGAATCATGTTGACCATATTTTCTTTCCCATATTCTCTTCCATGTTTCCTAACCCCCATGTAACCACCAACACCATATTTCAATTTTTTCCATATGTTTCGTGATGCCCTTGTTTCCTTTTTTATTTGTCTAAGGCTTATGGATTCCTTATACTTAGCCTGACCACTAGTTTGGGTAGACATAGCTTTTCCCAAGCCATCAATGCCCATTTTTTTTTTGCTTCATGTCTTGCCATAAGAAATATGTGACTTTAGTTCTGATACCTTTGTAGGTAAGCTTGGCAGCTGAGAGAACTAATAATTGGTAAGAACGTACAGCTTGAAAAACAGATTTGACCAAGACCACCCTGCCAGCCAAGTTCAACAAGTGGAATGCCCAATTCCCCAACCAATTTGAGATCTTTTAAATTGTGTTTTTCCAATAGGATGTCCTCAGTGAGTTGGTCACCAATGAACACCTAGATAGTAGCTAGTAAGATTGTTGATTTAAAACTCAAGGGTCCTCATGAGATATACTTGAACCAATTTTAGGGTATTAAAAACATACATATTAAAAATCTCTCCATTTATCAAAGTGCTCAAGGCCTCCATGAACTCAACTAGGATGGCTTTGAGAGCTTTAACTTCTTGGATGGTAGAAAACTTGAAAAGCATGATGTCGCAGATGAATTCTTGGTATGTAATTGAAAAATCTTGTCCAAAGAGACAAATTCCTTTTAAAGAGACTTGAGCTAAGAATACCTTTATGTATCTTCCAAGCCCTTCCTCCACCAAGATAAATAAGAAGGGGGATAAGGGTTCCCCTTGTCTCAAACCTCTTGATGAACGAAAAGTTTGAGTGGGTGAACCATTGACAATGATAGAGAAGAAAGGGGTGGAAATGAGGGATTTATTCTAGATTATCCAATGAGGGGAGAAGCCATAGGATGAAAGGAAATTGAGTACGTAATCCCAATTGAGTCGATTATATGCCTTTGAGAGATCAAGTATAATCAACATCCTTGCCTTTTTTTATTTCATAAGTGAATGAATAACTTTGTGAGTTGTCATTGTACCATCTAGAATTTGGCAACCTTCTATGAAACTAGTTTGTTATGGGAGTTAAGCTGGTTGAGAAGGGGTTTAAGGAATTTAAAAACCACTGTGGATATGATCTTATACATTACATTACATAATGTTATTGGTTTGAATCCACAAGGATCCTAACATTTACCATTCGTAGGAACCAACATGAGAAAAGTTTCATTGAGACCAGACCATACCCGGTTAAGTTGTGGGGAGTCCTCTACTAGGGCATGTATCTCTTGTCCAATGAAGGACCAACAGACCTTGAAGAATTATGATGTGAATCTATCAAGGTCTAGTTCCTTGTTGTTCAACATGGACATCACGATCTCTTCAATCACAACTAATTATATTTCTGCGTCAGGGCTTCATTTTGTTTAGGGGATATCATTCTTAGAATTTGGGTCATAATACGATGGGTTGCTTAACTCCTCTTTGGGCCCATATTTGTAAGTATTCCTTGATGGTATGTATTAGCTCATCCTCTTTCTCTTCATGTTGCAGAACCCTATTCCCCCCTCACATTATTAATGAGAAGATGTGGTAATGCTGACAATTCTTTATCATAGCTTTATGGAAGCACTTTGAATTACTTTCCCTCCCTCTCATCCATTGGATGTGAGATTTTTATCTCCCCGATATTTCTTCCTATTTGTTTCTCTTCTCCCATCTATGTATAAATCAACTTTCTTCTAGGATCAAGTATTATGAATGTCCGTCTTTGATGATTTTCTATTGAATCTCGTTTATACAATTCTATAATTCCCATTTGTCCATTAAGATGTTTCCAAAATCATGGCAGTTACATTCTTTAATTTTATGCTTCAACCCTTTCAATTTATCTAGAAGGTTTGCATTTTACTTTTTCCCTCACTAATGATTTCTTTCCACCAGTCCTTAGCTTTGTTGACAAAGTCTGAGCCCTGAAACCAAAAGCTTTCAAATCGAAATGGTCTATTTCTCGAGGCTACTTTGAGATTCATCTCCAGGTGTATAGGCTAGTGATATAATCCCAAACATGAGAGGATTACAATTTCGACCAAGATGTCCCTTCCCAACAATTATTCATATATTAGGGATCAATCAAGTCAACTTGATATTTGAGGTCAACCCCCTCATTGATTGTTCTAGGTGAAGATTCCAATAGTTTTCTCCACATTTGTAATCAATAGGTCTCACATAACATTCTTGTAGAGTTATGCTTATGTATCGAGGTGATGAATACTACCTTTCTTCTCGTCAAGGCTCTTAATCATGTTGAAGTCCTCCCTATCACCCAAAGCTCCTCTTGGTGGATTAATCTAATTGCTTGAAGCTAGAGGAACACAATTTTTTTGCTCAGTATTAGTGGACCATATACCACTATTAATAAAATGTTAGCAAAAGATTCTAGATAGGGGTCATGAGCATGCCACCCAATCTTGGAACACGATGTCTTTAGGGTTCAAATTTTCTTCCAACCCTTATGCACTTCCTTTAGCATCCAAAGCCATTGAGTCACACCCTTTCCAATAATGGTTTGATATTTCCTTGAGTTTCTTACTAGAAACTTTGGTTTCTTGCAGAATAATGATATTTAACTTGTATTTTGTTATTATCTCTCTCAGGTGCATCTGCTTCCCTTTACTGTTGAGGCCTTGAATATTCTAGGTGATAATTTTCAATGAGGGGAGGGTTAAGAGGAGGTAAAATACCCCTTAGGTAGAACCACTTTCCTTGAATTTATAGAAAATTATCCAACATTTTGGATTACCTCACTAGTCATCTTTGTCCCTTTCTTAGCTCTTTTTCTTGGTGTCTAGTTGTTTCCTTTTCCCCTTTGAGATAGTCCCTCTGATTTTCTCTCTTCCTCTTGATTGCACCAGTGTTTTTTCTATTGCATATAGAGTTGACAATACTTGTTCTTTTGTTCCATGGGGATATTTTCCATATCTAATTAAGCTCGAGTCTTGACAATCTTGATCAAATTCCATTCCTCTTCATTGAGGTTTTCTTGGGTCTCCTTCATGGTCAATTCCACATCTGCTATTAGATCACGAATCTTAGGCATTTATGATGAGCTTTCAAGGGTCTTCTTTTTGGGGTTTATCCTATCCATGGATCAGCCACCCTCCCATTCTATCTCCACAGGATTCTCCTACACTACATTGTTCTCTTCCACATCCATCAATGCCGCAAACATGTTCTTTGTTAGGGTCACGTTTGACATTTTTTTCAAGAGAGTCCTATGTTGTTGTCATGGTTTGCTTTGATGGATGTTCTAATTGGGCTTTGAGGTTTTCCCCTTTTATTGGTCACTGTTTGAAATCCCTCAGGATCTTGTTGTTTAGTATTCTCTTGACTTTAGGCAATCACCAATAGAAAATTTTGAATGAGGTTACCATATTCATGGCATCTCCTGCATTTGAATGGAACATGATCATAGTCTAATGACTGAAACCAAATCTCATCATGGTAATCAATATCAATGGATTCATGTAGTGGTTTGGAGATGTTCACGTAAATGCAAATATTTTCATAGGAGGAATGTTGTTTCCACTTCATGATCTTAGGGATTTTCATAAATTCACCAATGGAATTCCCTATCCCCTCAAAAATATATGGTTCCAAGAAGTATTATGGGAAAGTAAGTAATTGTACCCACACAAGGGAAACAATGAATTTCACTTTTCTGAGGTTATAACACTTCTCCAAAAAGTGCATGAATAAACTTGCATTATTGAGGAAATATGGGCCATTTTCAAAGACCCTCTTCTCATCTTCGAGATTTGTAAAAATTTAAATGAAGAAAACCTTGGATGGAAGGCATAATTCCACTTTTCCATTCAACTTCCACTTTGTTTGAATTAATTTTACCAAATTTGGTTCTCATAGCTAGATCCGCATGAATTTACATACTCATGCATGATCCTTCATAAATTGTCATGATTTCTCCAAAGACTTATTTGGAATTACAAACTTGGGGTTTTTTTGTAGCCTATGGTAGGCATTTCCCTTTAAGATGAGATTACCATTGTAACTCTAGTACTGGGATTTCCCCTTTTCTATTATTACCATTTCGAGATCCAACTTGTCCTGTAGAAGGCTCATGGGAATCAGTGACAACATTATGGTAGGAGGCGGTTGCACCCCTTTGCACAACTTTGTTCACGTGGCTAATCAACAGAGCCCAATAATTGGATATTCGTTACTTCAAATATAATAAACGTGGTTGATCTTCAAACTGGAATTCTTTTGAAAATTTTACTAAAAACCTTAAAAACCCTAGCTATTTTTGGATCCCCTCCCACATAAGTGTTTATATACATCTAACATTATGTTGATTAATTAACGTATGTTAAAAAAATATGGGAAATTTATTTATATACATCTTAGTTTGAATTATGAAATTTGCATAATCTAAGTGCTTTGAGAGAATGTTTAGGACACTAAATATATCTATGTATAATTGGAAAACACATTTTAGAAAAAACAAAAAACTATTATTTTAAGTGAGCATTTTATTTTGTTTATTCTTATGTGAATATAAAATGGATAATAAACAAAATATAAATTACACTAAACGAATGTTCAAAATACTAGAAAACATTGTATTTTATAGCTTTATAAAAGATCAGGTATGTTTCTTTTGAAACTATTTATGAGATTGAAAAAAAAACAAACAAACAAATTTGGGAAGAACTTGTTTGTTATCTACCAAATAAAATATACTCTTGTTCTTCTAATTGTAATGAAAAGTTTCAAAAGCCAATAAGAGAATTTATTTGTGAAGAACTTGTTTGTTATCTACCAAAATAAAATATACTCTTGTTCTTCTAATTGTAATGAAAAGTTTCAAAAGCCAATAAGAGAATTTTCACTATAGAAAAAATCCGTTTCATTGATAAATATATTTGAGGTGTAAATTAGTTGGATAACATGAGATTTAATTTGATCATATTTTAGATTCAAATCTAATAAAAAAAAAGGTTGATTTCAAATTCAAATTCAAATCGTATAAGAAAGGATTAGGAGGAACCAATTTGAAAGGATAAGAATTACTAAAACTATTACATATAAAGTCCATGATAATCTTAATTTAAATTAACAATGATAATAATAAATACTTAAATTTGTACTTTTGTAACTATTGAAATAATTAAAAAAATAAAATAACATGGGACACTTAAACATACAAGAAGAAATATTTATTAGATTTAATCCATCTCTCGACACACAATAGTGTCTCATATTTATGATAATGGGATAACTCACTACAAGTTGGAATGGTAATGCCTCCTACATGGGTACAAATCATTTTTATTAGAAAACAACATTCTTTAGAAGACTATATAGGAACTCTAATGCATAGGGAAAATAACTTTCTCCCATTAACTATACCACTTCCCTTTAATGCAGAAATGCATTCTCTACATTATCTAACTGGCTTTAATCTCCATTAGTTAATATCTTCATCAATATGTTATTATTTGTAGAACATTATATGAAGAACCTCTTGATCAACAAAGTTTATGTTTGGTCCAACCTAACATTTACAAAAATTACCAAAATGTTAATGTCTATATAAAGAAAAAACCATCCATCGAAATGCATGTGTAACCAGTGACAAAAACTAGTCTACTAGGATGTCCTTTGTGTAAATGGTTCAGTCAACCATTCTCCCATCACATATCTTAACACTTGTACCTTTAATTACCCCTACATCATCATTATCCTCGGTTTTCCTTGACTTTTTAATAACCACATGATCGGAATGTGGATTAGGGGGAAAAATTTGCTCAAAAATCAAGTACTCATAATCAATCAAAACTTGAATGACAACGTCCGTCTCAGTGATACAACCCCAACACAACTCGTTTCACTCAAAATAGAGTTCGTATGAGAAAGTTAGAGTGTTCTGATAGTTTGGTCAAACAAACGAATTTTGGTACAGGCTGACTGGGATGCTGACTAGGCATCTATACAACCCAATCAACAAAAATAATATTCCAAGGAATATTCTTGGAATATTCCCACAAGTGGCTCAATGGGTTCATGACATTTGGTGGCACGTGATTGGTTAATGGCATATTGGGTGGAGCAATGAGAGGCTGACATGTGGCAAGACTAGAGGTCGCCACGTGGCATCTTATAGGTCATTATAAAATTTTATGGGTAGGCCAAGGAGTCAAACCCATGACCTCACCCACACAAGCCTAAAGACTCCACCACTATGCCATACATTGGTTCTTAACAATCATAGAGTGCATTATGTATTTAAAGTTAAATACGTTGAAGTTTGGAGTTAACCACTAGCATTAATTGCTAATTGTTAACCTCTATGTGACCAGTTTGTTAACCGTCAGTGGATTTGGAGGTAGCATTAACCACTAACGGTTAACCTTCGCATGTGACCACCACCACTAAACTACCAACATTTTATGCTAACCACCAGATTAATGGGCTAAGTGGGATTAGTGATAATTAATCCATGTTTATTTGTTAATTAATTTTGGATTAGTTTGGCAAAGATTTTGGCGGGTCTGCTAAATGCGGAGTTAACTCCAAATTTGGCGGAGTTAACTGGAGTTTTTCCAGATTTAGTGGAGATTTCCTAGGAAAAATTGAAGAAGCCATAACTCTGGCTAATTTCGACCAATTTTGGCTCAGAACGAGTCATTCCTAGATGATTTAGATTCTCTTAACACAATGGAATAGGCTGTAGAGGCAAAAAGGCACTTATGTATGTTATTTTTCTCCATTGAAGTTTAAGGAAGCCTAGGGCCACCAGGAGAGGAGGTCAAGCCTACATCAACTAAAGTCCAATTGCAGAACTTGGAAAGTCATTTATGGGGTTTTTAGGTCTTATGAATCGAATGGAGTAGGTTGAAAAGACATTGGAGCACTGTAGGTGCATGTAATCAGAGAATTGACCATTAATCCAAAGAGGACCTAGCCATTGAAGTAGGTCCAAGGAGATGTAGCCCAGTTCGAGGTGAAATCCTTTATCAACTTTGTTGTCATGATTTGTTGTGGTTTCATTCTATGTAATTTACTTGTTGTATATTTGTTTTAAACATCTAATTAAACTCATCAATTAATCATAAAAGACACATAACACTTGACACATATTCCTCCCGTTTTGGTTAAAATGAGACGATCTTAAACATGCATTTTTAATACTGATGAGGGAGCTTGCATAGCAATAACAAGTTTACCCAACATTTCAAATCGAGTTGGTATCAAAGAATTGTTAGCTCATTTTAACCCTGAGATGGTTTGCAAAGATTAGCTAGAAAATTAGTTATTGGTTTTGTATTTGTGCAAGGAGAATTTGATTGTGTGCAAGTTTGTGTGATAGCAACTTCAACACATGATGTTTCTAATCCATATTCCTTAGCAAGACTCTTTGATTTAGAGATGCTGCAAGAGCTTATCATCATGATAGATATGGTGCAATATATGAATGAAGATATGAAGGAGAACACTATACTTCAAGAGGAGTTGATGGCCATGAAGGAGGATAAGCAAGAGCTTCTTGAAAAGATGCATGAGATGGAGACTCAACTCTATGATGCCAAGGAAACCCTAGCCAGGTATGTGCATGAAAATGAGGTATGCAATTCAAGTTTATCTTCAATTTCCTCTCAAAATTAATGTTTTGGTGCTTTTGAAAGACATGCTAGAGGAATAGGGTCCAAATTATTGATGAGGATGGACTATGAAGGTAAAGGGTTAGGAAAACATGCACAAGGCATAGTTGATCCAATTGTTGTTGAGGAAAGGCCTAGTGGACAACATGATGGAGAATGCTCTAAATCAAAGGAGGCACATGAAGGTTTTCCAAGAAGGAATTTCATTACATATTCATTACCTCAAGCTTGTGAAATTTTTGTTCATGAGGAATGCAAAAGTTTTATACCCACTTTACAAGAAGATGCTCATAAGCATGCGACTAGTGGAAATGGCAAACAAGAGGATGTTGAAAGCTCTAAGGTCATTGAAACCATTGTTGGTATTCTAAAGATATCCATTGACTCATCAAATTCACCTCCTCAAGAAGGTGACCTTGGTGAATATGAAAGGTATAAATCTTCCTTTAATCAAGTTTCTTTTGATTATGATAAACATGGTAAATATTCACATAAGATTTGGAGAAAATTTACATGTTCCTTTTGTGGTTTAAATATGTTTCAAGGTGTCGGAAGAGGATAGCCATACAAAGGAAACTTTCAAAACAAAAGAGATAAAAATCCAAAGCTCCATTGGATAATGGAAACCATGTTGAAAAGAAGATGCAATTATTTTGCACTCATTGACATAAGTAGGGTCATCTTTTGGACAAGTGTTGGACTTTCCATCCAACAAGTCATCCACGACATTTGAAGAAGGTGGAGAGAGATTTTGGAAAAGATGGAAAATAGGATTCCATAATTGATGTAGGTCAGGATGATACACATGATGAAGTGCAACTGAAAGAAGCACCATTGAAATGGTTTGGAAAGAGATGGTTAGATTTCTTAACCAATTAATGCCTTGTATTTCTTTTGATAATTGATCCAAATTTTACCTTATTGATGCATTTCTTTTCTCCTGGAAGTATGCTGCATATTGCATGAAGAAAGATGTTGGAAAAGTAGAGTCATGTTGACTCACTTAGATGCAGCAAAGATGGCAATTTGCAAATACAAATTTGCATGCATGTTGCATTCTTGAACTTGCATATTTACACCAGGAAGGTGCTAGAAAGTGGAGTATGTTGACTCACTTTATTGCAGCAAATTTGGTCAATTCAACTCTTTATGTACTCGTACATACCAATGGGATTCTTGTACTTGTGAGAGAGTTGAGAATTGTTATACATGCATGAGATTTTGTGTGTGGGAACAGTGGAATTTTTAATAGTTTCATTGTGTTTGAACATGAATGAGTGATGCACTTGTGTTTGTTGATTTCTTTGTTAACATGTATGTTGTCAACATGAGAATGTTGATTATTTTCACATGGATGAGTATCGGCTTGTATGGTTGATTGATTGTTACATGCATGTTATATCGACTTGGAAGAGTTGATTTTGTCTCCAATGATGAAACGGAGATGTGACAAACTATTTCATAAGAACATAGAACTCTTGTTGTAAATCGTCAAGTTGTTGTACATGTTTTGCTTGACTTGAAAGTCAGTTGTTTGAAGAAGCATGTTTTGTTGACTTGTGTTTAGTTGATGGTTTAAACACCAAGATGGTTTATATAGCAAGATGTAATAGTACATGGCGATGTTCACATGATGTGGCACTTGTTGCTTGGAAGAAGCAAAAGGAGAATATTGTCAAGTTATATTCTTTCATGGGTGTTTTTCAAGGTTAAAGATGTTTCTTGCGACAAGATGTCATAGGATTTTGGAAGGTCCACGCTTGAGTAGGAGGCTCATGATTAGCCTTCTTTCTCAAAAAATGACATGAGTATCATGTTAATACTGGAGGATAATGGAATCAAGAAGCGAAAGTGGACAAAAATGGCAAAAAAAATTGTAGCCCTTGTAAAATATCAAATGGTCTACAATGCGATTTGATGTGTTGACACCAAGAAGCGAAAGAGATGGAGAATGCATTCTTCCAGATGTGGAATTTGGAACTGTGGAGGTAAAAGAATGGTCCTTTCTTTTCTTGTTATCACTTATATTGGAACTCATCGATTTAGTTCACTCAAATGAGCTTAACTCAGACAAGTGGTTTCCAAGGAGAAGCTTGCATCGAATGCATGTGTTGCAAAGGAGGAACATGATTCTTAGTGAGAAGGCCATCAATCAGCCTTCGAAGCACCGAGGGATCGCTTTGGTACAACAATATGTTTAATCAACAAGCAGCCAACAATCGTTGGATTGGGTCAGTAGAAAAAGGAGAACATTGGCTGAAGTGGCAAGCCATTTGCAAGGCAATGCATGTCAATGAACCCAAGTGGTTGTCATGGAGATTTTTTAAGTATAATCAATTGATAAAACTTGGGAAGGAGAAGAGTATTTAGCTCTCATCTAATAACCGACTTTTGTGGGTCCAAAAGCCTGTCAGTGGGAAGGAGTGATCAAAATTTGGATTAGGGGCAAAAATTTGCTCAAAAATCAAAGTGCTCAGAAATAATAAAAATTTAAACAAAAACGTTCGCCTCAGTGATACAATCCAAATGCAACTCGTTTCACTCAAAACAAAGTTCGTATGAGAAAGTTAGAGCGTTCTGATCATTTGGTCAAGCATGCGAAATTTGGTACACGCTGATTGGGATGTTGACTAGGCAACTGTACAACCCAGTTAGCAAAACGAATATTCTAGGGAAAATTCTTGGCATATTCTAGGGAATATTATTGGAATATTCCCACATGTGGCTCAATGGGATCTTAACATTTGGCAGCACGTGATTGGTCAATGGCATTTTGGGAAGACCAATGAGAGGATGACACGTGGCAAGCCCAAAGGCCACCACGTGCCCTCTTAAGGGTCATTTAAAATTTTATGGGTAGGTTGGGGATTTGAACCTATGACATTGCCTACACAAGCCCAAAGTCTCCACCGCCATGCAACACGTTGATTCTTAACAATCATAGAGCACATTATGTATTTATAATTAAATACATTGAAGTTTGGAATTAACCACTAGCACTAATCGCTAACAGTTAACCTCCATGTGACCAGTTTATTAACTACCTGTAGATTGGGAGGTAGCATTAACCACTAGCATTAACTGCTAATGGTTAACCTTCGCATGTGACCACCACCACTGAACCACCAACATTTTATGGTAACTGGCATATTAATGCGCTAAGCGGGATTAGTGCTAATTAATCCTTGTTTATCGATTAATTAATTTTGGATTAGTTTGGCAGAGATTTTGGAGGGTTCGCTAAATCTGGAGCTAACTCCAAATTTGGCAGAGTTAACTGGAGTTTTCCAGATTTAGTGGAGATTTCCTAGGAAAAATTGAAGAAGCCATTACTTTGGCTAATTTCGACCAATTCTAGCTCAAAAAGAGTTATTCCTAGATGATTTAGATGCTATGAACATAATGGAAGAAGTTGCAGAGGAAAAAAGGCACTTATGTATGTGATTTTTCTACGTTTAATTTTAAGGAAGACTAGGGCCACGAGGAGAGTGTTGGAAATAATACTGAGAGGGGGGGTGAATCAGTATTATCTTTTCAATATATCTTCTAGATTTATACTTTAATTTATTCTTCAGATATTGATCATTAGTTTGTATGTTAATACCATATAATAATGAGCAAGAATAGGAAAAACAGATAATCACACCAAAGAACACCAGATATAAGGTGGAAACCCAATGTGGGTGAAAACCACCTGCTGTAATATGTCTCTATCTTCTTCCAATTAGAAACTTCTTTTACAATGATTTTGTACTGGTGCAATCCTTTGCTAGTATGCAGGCTGCAACCTGCAGAGAGCTACATCTCTCTCTCGTTTTCCAACTTCTCCTGGAAGGGAGCTACAACCCCCTTAGCTCTTGTACTATCTAATATACTAGTACCTAGGTGCTGACCTACAGAAGGATACTACCTTCTCTTTCTTCCAGGGACCACGTTTCATAAATTTTCAAACTGGATCCAAAAAATCAAGTACATGTGCATCACCCAATCTCCTTTAAACAATTAACTTCTCATAATGCAGTAACCAGAAAATATCACCAGTAACCAGCCACCAATTTAAACCTAGATCTCTGCTAAAATAGGCAAAATACAGCTAAAATATATTTCAAGAAACAGGTCTGCAACTTCACCGAAGGAAACCTGCGGATATCTGCACTTCTGCCGTGAAGAGACTGCGTAGCTCCGCACCTACTCCACTGATTCAACTGTGCACCTCCGCACCTGCGTCTTCCACTGCGCTACGTTCCTCCACACCTACACCTTCTGCTGCGCTGCGTTCCTCCGCACTTGCACCTTTTGCTGCGCTGCGTTCCTCCGCACCTGTGCTTTGGATCGCCTGCGGACCTCTATATAGAGCCAAATTCTCAGTCCTTTAATGTGCCATAGACTGTTAGATCCACAGATCTGAACATGCGCCCAAGAGATCACGACCTATCAACAAATCTGCCTTACACTTTTCATATTTCACCTTCATATAGATCTAGCTTTTTAAACCGATTACCCAAAATTTCAAATCTTAAGATATTCAAATTTCACTTATCCATAGCCAAATGATCTCCATTCCTTTTTATAGGCAAGCTCTTACTCAAACCATGGATTAAAACCATAGAAAACCAAAAAAAGGGATCCAAAACCTGGGTTTAATAGTTTAGATGCCAAAACCACAGACCAAGACCATAGGATCAAAAACTTCAGACTAAATACCATGGACCAAACATAAGAAATCCTACGTGTGCGCGCTTCTCTGCATTGGAGTGAGTGAACTGGGGTCCGCACCTTCTGAACGGAGCACCTGTGGGTATGTCCGCACTTCTTGGTTGAAGAACCTGCGGGTCTGCAGCTTCTCTTAGGATCACCTGCGGGTATCTCATCTTTTATGATTTTGAGAGCTTGAAAAGATATATTCCACTTGAGAGAGTTGCCATCAAGTACAACACCTGTGCCAGAGTCATAATGCCAACAATCTCCCCCTTTGGACTTGATGGCAACCTCAAGATCCTGAGAGGATCATTCTCCCCCTTTGACATCAAGGGCAAAGGGTTATGATCCCCCTGAGAACATACTTAAGTCTTTGCTCTGCTGATCATGCTCCCCTTGACAATAGACCAGATCTGCAAAAGAAGAATTTCTTCAAGAAGAACCATAATCCACCATACACCATAAATGACCATGAAAGAGATAGAGATATATTAGCAGCAATATTCAAATCAGCATCCATGGTCTCCTTCTGAACATTCTTCTCCAAAATCTTCTACTATAATGCCAACAATGCATTATATATGCTCCCCCTGAACCTGTGCCATTCGATCTTCGACCAATCCATAAACCAGCAAATGTACGTGTATAACCCATATGAAACTGACGTACAACCAACAATATTTGAAACATATGAGATTCAACAGCAAGATGATGCATCAACTACTCCCAGATTTTTCCTGAGTTATTCAAACATTTCCCTGGGTAGAGGTTTGGTGAGAATATCAGCAACTTGTTCCTTAGAAGGAACATACTCCAATTTGAC
The DNA here is from genome assembly GCA_000404065.3 of Pinus taeda. Classification (NCBI taxonomy): domain Eukaryota; kingdom Viridiplantae; phylum Streptophyta; class Pinopsida; order Pinales; family Pinaceae; genus Pinus; species Pinus taeda. The sequence continues at coordinate 20,145 of APFE031035677.1, read as the reverse complement.
CTTTTGTGCCAACACTTGTTCCCGGAGAAAGTGATTGATCGGTATATGCTTGGTTTTTGAAAGCATGACTGGGTTCTTTGAAATGCTGATTGCACTTGTATTATCACATAAGATGGAGATAGGTGGTGTACAAGTGATTTGAAAATCCTGCAAGGCCTGCATCATCCAAAGAAGTTGAGTGCAGCAAGATGCAGAAACCACATATTCGGCTTCAACTGTAGATAGAGCAATCGAACTCTGTTTCTTACTGAACCAAGATACTAATCTGGAACCCATAAAGAATGCATCACCACTTGTGCTCTTTCTTTCATCCACGCTTCCAGCCCAATCTGCATCTGTATAAGCATGAAGAGTGAGATCTGTATTTCTAGGATACCATAAGCCATAGTTTTGAGTTCCTTGAAGATACTTGAAAATTCTCTTCACTGCCTGAAGATAAGTCTCCTTTGGATTTGCTTGATACCTTCCAACTATTCCCACTGCATGCATGATGTCTGGTATGGTACCTGTCAATTAAAGTAGACTTCCAATCATAGATCTATAGGTTGGCTGATGCACTGCTGTTGATTCATCATTTGCACTGAGGCTGCATCCTGTAACCATGGGGGTACATACTTGTTTTGCATCTTCCATGCCATATTTCTTCAGGATCTGTTTGAGATACTTGGTTTGAGACAAAAAAATACCATCTTCATTTTGTTGGATTTGCAAACCAAGAAAATATGTCAGTTCTCCAAGCAAAGACATCTCAAATTCTTTCTGCATCACCAAGGCAAAGCTTTGACTCATAGCTTCTTCATTGCTACCAAAGATAATATCATCTACATACACAACAAGTATTAGCAATTTGTCATTTTCAATTTTTATATAAAGATTGCTATCTGCTGATCCTTTTGAAAAACCTTGTTGATGAAGATATTTGTCCAAGTGGTAGTACCAAGCCCTTGGAGCCTGTTTAAGACCATAGAGAGCCTTTTTCAGTGTGCATACAAGATTTGGATCATTCCCAAGAATGAAACCATCTGGTTGCTCAATGTACACCTCTTCTTCTAAGTCTCCATTCAGAAAGGTTGATTTCACGTCCATTTGAAATACTTTGAACTTTTGAAAGCTTGAGAGAGCAAGGAACATTCGGATGGCCTCAAGTCTAGCAACGGGAGCAAAAGTTTCTTCAAAGTCTATTCCTTCTTGTTGAGCATACCCTTTACAAACAAGTATGGCCTTATTTCTAATTACATCCCCATTTTCATTCAACTTATTTTTGAAGACCCATTTTGTCCCTATGACATTCTTATCTTTTAGTCTAGGAATCAACTCCCAAGTGTTGTTCCTTTCGATCTGCTCAAGTTCTTCATCCATTGCCTTGACCCAACATTCATCTTTGCATGCCTTTCTTACATTTTGTGGTTCAATGGAGGAGAGTAATGCCAAATAACTTGAAGCTTCTGCAATTGTTCTTCTTGTTTGTACGCCTACCTCCTTTTGCCCCAAGATTTGAGATTCTGGATGATTTTTTTGAACATACCTAGATGGAGTCTTCTCTTCTATCCTTGTTTGTTCCTCTGGTTCCTCTTGAGGTTCTTCTTCATCTTCAGTCTGATTTGAAGGGTAGTCTTTGTCCTCTTCAATATTTTCATAATTTACTTGCCTAGGAATGTTTCCTTTTTCATCAACCACTACATCAATGCTGTCAACAATTCTTCCAAGTCTTTTATTGTAACACTTATATGCCTTGCTGTGGGGAGAATATCCAAGGAGAATGACTTTATCCTCTTTAGGTTCAAGTTTGCCAAGCTGTTCATCATTATTCTTAATATAGCATTTGCTTCCAAAAATTTTGAAATGCTTTACCAAAGGAGTCTCACCATAACAACCGCAGCAAATGCAGCTTCACCCCAGAAAGTTGCGGGAGTTCCAGACTCATCAAGCATAGCACGAGTCATTTGTTGAACCGTTCTGTTCATCCTTTCCACCACTCCATTCTGCTGAGGATTCCTAGCAGTAGAGAATTCCCTTCTTATTCCATGTTCTTCACAAAAATCGAAAAATTCATTTGAGGTAAACTCCCCACCTCTGTCAGACCTGAGGCACTTAATTTTGTGATCTGATTCGTTTTCAGCCAATGCTTTGAAAGATTTGAATTTTTTGAATGCTTTGTCTTTGTGTTTCATAAGTCCCAACCAAACCATCATGGAGAAGTTGTCAATGAATAATATAAAGTATTCTTCTCCTCGAGGTGACCTTGTCCTAAATGGACCACATACATCTGTATGGACTAATTCAAGAGGCCTGTTGGCTGATCCTTCCTTCTCAGGGAAGTTGGTTCTAGTTTTCTTACCAAACTGACATGATTTGCATACGGTGTTGTCTGGAATTTTGATATCTGGAAGACCACGAACTGCCTGGTATTTGCATGCTTTCCTTATTTCTGAAAATCTTAGATGCCTCAACCTCCGGTGCCATAACCAGTGTTCATCATCCTTGCTTAAATAGCATTGTTTTTGTCCTTCTTCAAATATGTATAAGTTATTTGGAGTTCTTCTGCCTTTGATCACTGTTTTTCATGTATCAAGATCACGAACACTACATCCATTTGATCGAAATATTACCTCGGTTCCTTGATCGCACATCTAACTAACACTCAGAAGATTATGCTTCAAGCCTTCAACATACAACACATTTCCTTCGTTGACCTTTTCTTTCAACTGAGCAATGCCTTTTCCTTTTATGACTGCAGGGGTATCATTTCCAAAAGAAACTTTCTTTCCTTTTTTTAAAACACTATATGATTCAAGTTTTTCTTTATCACCTGTCATATGCTTCGAACATCCGCTGTCAATGTACCATTGATTTTCCTGTCCTTCAGCATAAAAAGCTATCCCACATCTTTCTGGTTGTGGTTCCTTTATTCTCCATGTTTTGGTACTTGGGGCTTGTTCCTTTGTCTGCCAAAACCCACTCCTGCATTCAGAATCTTCATGACCAAAGTTGTTACAAATAGAACATTCAATCTCATTTTCAAGGGCCGAAAAGTTGTTATAGTTCCTTTTCGTGATCCCAGTCATACTCCTTTGTTTTTTAGCTTCTATAGTCATGATTGTTTTATAGGCAACACATTGAGCTGCTTTGTGGCCAAAGTTATGGCAAGAGAAACATTGGCCATTGAAGAAACTTCTGCGATTATCAAATCTACTTGCCAGATGATTGTAGTTTCTATTGTCATCCATTCTTGAGGCAAATTGAGAAGATTTTACATGTGGCTCATTGTAGCTTTTGTTCATCCTTAAGATAGATTGCTCCTGATTTACCTGGTAGTCTTTGTTGATCCTTGATGTAATTCGTCCTTGTTTTACCTGGTGATCTCCATTGGGCTTTTGCTCATTCCTCCTTGCTGCATTGAGATAACTCTTTGAGGTGGATGCTTGAGATGCTTCTCCATTATACCCCAGACTTGTCTTGATTAGCAAAGAACATTGTACATTGATAATCTCATCCAGAGTTTCAGATCCTTTAACAAATTTAAGATTAAGAGCATTTGTTTTCTCAATTTCTTTTCTAAGGTCAACAATTTCACATTCTAACTTCTCAAGAGATTTTTCTTTTTCATCAAGTTGGAATTGCAGAGTATCATTGATCACAATCTTTTCTTTTAAACATGTAAAAAGTCTAGAAATCTCTTCATAAAGCCATTCATATCTATAGAATCCATGTAATCATCATCTTCAAAAGCCATTAAAAGTTTATAGTTATTACCTCATTCATCTTCATCACTATTTGAAATACCATCACTATCTTCATAAGTGTAGTAAATTTTCTTAGTTACATTTTGTTTCTTGTTCCATCTAACAGGTTCCTTCCCTTTGTCAGTTTTATCCTTATGAGGACATTTGGCAGCATAGTGACCGACTCTCCCAGAGGCAAAACATTTCAAAGGCAACTTACCTCTGAATCTTCCAGTACCCCGTTGAAGGTTTTTGACAAAATTTGATTCTTCTTCCTCTTCTGACGCATGTCCTAACTCATAGTAGTCTCCTTTGCCTGAAGCCTTGAAAGTTGCTTCTCTCCTGTCTGATGGTCTTCCTTTCCTCATTTCATAAGTAGTTAGAATCCCGTGAAGCTGTGACATGGTAAGGTTCCAAAGATTCTCCTTTTCTTCTATTACAGAAACTTTAGATTCAAACCTAGGGGACACAGATCTTAAAACTTTTTCAACCACAACAGCCTCTTTTATTTCTTCACCCAAGTTTTTCATACAATTAACAATCTCATCTACACGAAGGAAATAGTTAGCCACACTTTCATCATTATGCATTCTGAGATTTTCATACTGAATTCTGAGGGTTTGAAGTTTTTCTCGTTTTACCTGATCATATCCTTCATAGCTCAGTACAATCTTGTCTCGTATTTCTTTTAAAGATTTATATTGCATAACCTTGACAAATTCTGATTGAGATAGACATCCTAATAGAGTATTGACTGCCTTTGCATTTGTTTCATATTTCTTCTTCTCAGTCGGATCTATAGGAGTTGCTGATGGAAAAGTATACCCTGTATCTATGATATCCCAGAATTTTGTACCAAGAGATTGAAGATAGGCAGTAACTCTTGCCTTCCAATATACGAAATTTGTCCCATCAAAAATCGGTGGCCTGATTGATGCTTCCCTCTCGTAGTTGCTCATGATGAAAAATCTTCCTTCAAGCGATCAAGCTTCTTCTGAAGGACCGGCTCTGATACCAATTGTTGGAAATAATACTGAGGGGGGGGGGGGGGGGAATGAATATTATCTTTTTAAATATATCTTCCAGATTTATACTTTAATTTATTCTTCAAATATTGATCATTAGTTTGTATGTCAGTACCATATAATAATGAGCAAGAACAGGAAAAATAGATAATCACACCAAAGAACACCAGATATAGGGTGGAAACCCAATGTGGGTGAAAACCACCTGCTGCAATATGTCTCTATCTTCTTCCAATTAGAAACTTCTTTTACAATGATTTTATACTAGTGCAGTCCTTTGCCAGTACGCAGGCTGCAACCTGCAGAGAGCTACATCTCTCTCTCATTTTCCAGCTTCTCCTGGAAGGGAGCTACAACCCCCTTAGCTCTTGTACTAGCTAATATACTAGTACATAGGTGCTAACCTACAGAAGGCTACTACCTTCTCTTTCTTCCAGGGACCATGTTTCATAAATTTTCAAACTGGATCCAAAACATCAAGTACATGTGCATCACCCAATCTCCTTTAAACAATTAACTTCTCAGAATGTAGTAACCTGAAAATATCACCAGTAACCAACCACCAATTTAAAACCATATCTTTGCAGAAACAGGTAAAATATAACTAAAATATAAGAAAAAGGTCTGCAACTTCCTCGAAGGAAACCTGCGGATATCCGCACTTCTGCCGTGAAGAGACTGCGCAGCTCCGCACCTGCTCCGCTGATTCAACTGTGCACCTCCGCACCTGCGCCTTTTGCTGCGCTGCGTTCCTCCGCACCTGCGCCTTCTGCTGCGCTGCGTTCCTCTGCACCTGCGCCTTCTGCTACGCTGCGTTCCTCCGCACCTGAGCTTTGGATCTCCTTTGGACCTCTGTATAGAGCCAAATTCTCAATGCTCCAATGTGCCATAGACTGTCAGATCCACAAACCTGAACATGCGCCCAAGAGATCATGACCTATCAACAGATCTGCCTTACACTTTTCATATTTCACCTTCATATAGATCTAGCTTTTTAAATCGATTACCCAAAATTTCAGATCTTAAGATATTCAAATTTCACTTATCCATAGCCAAATGATCTCCATTCCTTTTTATAGGAAAGCTCTTACTCAAACTATGGATCAAAGCCATAGAAAACCAAAACAAGGGATCCAAAACCTGGGTTTAATATTTTAGATGCCAAAACCATAGACCAAGACCATAGGATCAAAAACATCGGACTAAATACCATGGACCAAACATAAGAAATCCCACGTGTGCACGCTTCTCTTCATTGGAGTGAGTGAACTGGGGTCCGCACCTTCTGAACGGAGCACCTGTGGGTATGTCCGTACTTCTTGGTCGGAGAACTTGCGGGTCTGCATCTTCTCTTAGGATCACCTGCAAGTATCTCATCTTTTATGATTTTGAGAGCCTAAAAAGATATCTGCCACTTGAGGGAGTTGCCATCAAGTACAACACCTATGCCAGAGTCATAATGCCAACAGAGAGTAGCTCAAGCCTAGATCAACTGAAGTCCAATTGCAGAGCTTGGAAAGTCATTTTTTGGGGTTTTGGGTCTTCTGAATCCAATGGAGTAGGTTAAAAATCTATTGGAGAATTGCATGTGCATGTAATAAGAGAATTGACCATTAATAAAAAGAGGGCCTAACCATTGAAGCAGGTTCAAGGAGACGTAGCCCAATTTAGGGTGAACTCCTTTATCAGATTTGTTGTTATGATTTTTTGTGCTTTACTTCTCTGCAATTTACTTGTTGTATATGTGTTTTAAACAACTAATTAGCCTCATCAATTCTTCATAAAAGACACATAACACTTGTCATAGAATTTCTCACATTTTAGTTAAAATGAGATGATCTTAAACATGCATTTTAAATACTGATGAGGGAGCTTGCATAACATTAACAAGTTTGCCCAACATTTTAGATCACTACGTCCTAGCATCACACTTGTGGGTTTTTATGGAAGACTCTCAATGATCACACCTAAAGCGATTTCTTTTATACCATAAATATCAGATCAAATCGTTCTAGCTAACCATGAACCAAACAATGGTTTCTAGTTGACCACTAACCTTTCCCAGTCATGTCGTTTCTAGTTTACCAAAACCCTTACATTACAAAGTGGTTTTAACATCACCACAAAATACATGGGAATACGTATTGCCTCATCAGACTTACATTTGATTTAGGCACATACTATTCTAATACTCCATCCATGAAGATACCAAGTACACTCTTTGGACCAATACATCAAATCACCATATTGACTAACTTACATCCACACGACTCACAAACTTTTAACTTACATCAAATTCACTTCGTTTCCCCTTACTACCCTAACCTATCGAAGGTATTTTCATAAATCCACCCACTTGTGATCTCCACATGATCTCTCCTCTACCCGTTTGTTCGAGAGAACCGCCAACCATATATACCATCATATCATATTATAGTTTACACATTTACAGTTTTACTTTTATATAAGCATACATTTAAAATTTTATTGCTACATAAATGTTGATTAAAACATAAATTATAATGGGAATTCTAAGGGAGTATATTTATTTACATCTTATTACTATCTATTTTTTATGCAAAGATTTTGCTTAAATTATAGTGAGAAGTAACTGATGGTAAATATGTTATTTACCTATGACTTATTAATGTGACCCAACCTCACAGTCCCGCAACCCTGTGTGACTTGGGTTTAGTCGACAGTCACTGGACTCACAATACGGTGGTTCTTTTCCGATGATCACGTGCTAATTTGGTGATGTGTATTGGTTTGTAGCTGCGGGCAATTACTGCCGCATTTAACTCCACCCAATGTGCCTCGGGCCTGGCTCCTCCGCGCGTTCTTAGGCAAAATATCCCAGTGCTGTGTTCATTCGAGAGGGTTTAGTTCTAGTGTTCGACTGCTGTGAGGGTTTGAATGTGGTCTTGCCTTTTCTACGACTGTAAATTCTCTGCAACTGGTTATGGGTTCGCACAACTTCAATGGAGTAATACCTTCTCGCTTCTGCTAGCTCGCTTGCTGGTTAATGCCCACGGTAAGTCTCCGGGTTTCATTCGACTTTTCTTTGCCTTGAGATTTTTAAGAAGTTTGAGTTCTTCACTAGGTCCTGTATTCAGCTCTTGTCGTGTTGTCATCGTCGTTGTGCTGTTACTTTTGTTCTGGTTTGGTCACTCTGATGTGGTTAATGGATGCCTATAATAACTATTGTATGCTCGGTTGTGTTGCTTTTCAACGCTCTCGGCTATCCAGTAACAAATCACCAGGTTTCGGCGACTTCCAACAGGTATACTCTTCCTCCTTGCTTCAATTTAAATTTCCCTATTGAGATTCGTATTAACCAGGGTTGCTCCTTTGGTCTCCGTTTCAGTTGTTCGGCTAGGCTCTGCTTCTCGGCTTCTCGGTCCACTTGCGCAGTTAACTAGCACCCAAACTCTTTTGGTTTTGCAGTTGTTTCGATGATTTAATGGTAATGCTCAGACAGTGACGTTGTGCTGTTGCTTTTGTAGGTCATGGTTCGACCTGGGCTCATGGGTTCTCTGGGTTTTAATGCTCAAAAGGATAGCATAATCTCCGGTAGGCTCTGGTTCCCCAATGTTTGTCAACATGTGCTAGCTTCCTTAACTTTCTATAGTTTTGTCTGGTCGGTTGTTGTTGCCATGAGCTGTTGCTATTCCCTATGTATCCTTGGTCTTGGTCACTTGTTCCATCATTCGTTGGTCAATGGAAATGTTGGAGTTTTTATTCCCAAACCCTAGGATAGGGTTTGTCCAATTCTTGGACGCGAAACTTGGGTTTTGTCAACAATTATATATTGTGATTAAATATGAGTCGACTTAAATGAGAACTGGTTGAGCTATGGTTTCATTACTCAGAAATTACGTGGAATTCTTGGTCTTGAGGCATTACCTTTCTCTGTAGATTGCTTCTTTGATTTGATGTGCGGTTTTGTTCATTCCCGAGCCTCTGATGGTGACACTCCTGTAAACGGGGTCCCTTCACGTCGTATTCCGCTTGCAATTATACAATCAGTTAATTTCTTGATAGTCTATTCACTTGTTGAGAATAAAAAACACTGTAACCTCACCGTGGCTTCCCTCTGGTTGTCAACACTGTTAGTTTTGATTCGTTATGCAAGAAAGAAAGTTTTGTTATTCATCAGACAAACAATATTTGTATACAGATAAATGATTAGAAAAATAGATCTGTTTCTCTTATTTCATATTTGTGAAATTGCAAAACCCTGCCTTGGTGTTACATCTCTTCTTTTATATGTTGAAATTACAGTTAATTCGAACTGTCCCTCACGGTTAGTTGAATGGAAAGTAGTTTGTTAAACAATTGTTTAATTATTATTTACAAGTTTTTCTTGTAGGCATTTTTGTTTCTTTTTGTCTTTCCTAATTTAACAGATCAATTTCTGACTGACTTTTATTTCTATTAAACTTATAATGACCCTAACCGACACTTAATTTTATCTTTTAGTAATTAAAATAAAATAAACGGACTATCTGTCTTATGACTTCCTAAACTCGAAAATAAAAGAAAACATTCCAGATACTTGTCAACCTTCCAACCTGGCGAGACTTCACCCGGTCATGGCGAGCTAGATGCTCTTGCATCACTTATTTTCATGGATTTTATTTTTGATTGGTTTTTAAAAATCATTCATGAATATTGCAACCATATTTATAGATTATGACATAAAATATGTGACTCTGTTATATCGTGCAGTTACTATAATAAGACTTATGGTCCAATCAAATGTTTACAAAATATTTTTTTGATATATAAAACATTTTCGGAAGAAATCACATTGAAGGTTTTGGTCAACGCCTTTCGAACCAACCAATGTGGTTCATCTTTAGGACAAGATGAAGAAACAAAAGAAGGTTAAATAGGAAGACAGACCACCCTAACAGCTAGAAGAAAACAACTATATTGGACTAAGGGAGGAAAAGGGAAATATTTTCTTGTTTAAATAGCTTTTTATTACTTAATAATAATATTTATTTATTTATTTATTTAAACAATTATATTTTTTTAATAATATTAAAAATATAAATATTTATTTTTCAAACTTAAACATTATAAATTACATTAATTAATATGAAATTAATAGTGTTCAATAAACACTAAATTCATAGCTCTAGAAAACTAATAATAATATTAAAAACTCGTGATACACTAAAATTATGCAAAATACAAAATTAAAACTACCAAATTTTAAACAAGATTTACTCTATAGAATTCAAACTACCAAAATCCATAGAATCCATAGAATCTTAGATAGACGCTAGTAATAGAGTATTATGTTAAGACACATTTAATTCCCCCAATCCAAATAATATATTAAACATGATAAATATATAATCATACCCAACTTATAAACAAAAAATAAAATCAAACTACCAAACCAAATTTTATACCAAATATACCCAACACACTCCAACAGTTATTATTATTATTAATTATTAAATATTGCAAAATATTTACTAATTACACTATGCTCCCTTGATAACTGCGTCTCAGATTTAATGGCTTCATTGTTCTGTGTGCCGATAAAACTTTACATTTAATGGTTTCAGTGTTTTGTTTTCGGTTGCTTTTATACCTCTGCTTTTTTTTAGAGTCGTTGCTTATAAGTTTTCATTAGTGGCATTGGGAGCCACTCCGTTGCCTATCATCCTTATTCAATGTATATAGGAAAATATCGGAATCTTTATATATATATTTAATATGGGAATTTGAAATAAGAAAAGATTATAGGATGATTTATAGTATAGCAAAATGCTTCTAGTTTTACTTTTACCAAATTTATTGTTTAAAAAAAATTCAAAAAGAATTACACCACGATGAAAGTATTTAGTTGTCTAAACCAAAGTGGTATACAAAAGCAAAAAATCATTAAAATCAAAATATAACAAATCACCATTAAGAGACATGAGTTTACCAGAGTGGGGTTCTCCCATACCCCTACGAGGTATTATTATCTTCACCTAGAATATTATTCAGTTGTTCGAGAGCATCAAACGAACTACAAAGAGGCCATGATGAAATGAAGTCTAGATTGCTCATGCGGCTTTCCTCGTTGGTTAGCATAACTGTAGCTTTATTTCTGGTACTTTATGAGTGGGAGGTGATTACATATGGCAAGCTTCTTAGTAGTCTTTGGACGTGAGAGACCAAAAATTCCAATCGCCAACTTCTTACCAATTTCATAACAAGGGCTCCAAAAGTGAGCTCTTGAGAGATGGATATCATTAGTTGTAAATATCCATCCACCTAAAGGTTTGTATAACCAACATCGATTGCTATCTCCAATCCCCTTTCAAGAGCTAAAAACTCAACCACGTTGTTACTATTTATCCCACAGTTCCCCACATACTCCTCAAAGTTTGGTCATTCGAATCTTTGAATATTCCACCAAAATCAGCGTTATTGTGATTTTCCTTTTCAATCCCCATTGAAATTCAATTTGACAAAGACTTGGGGTGGAAGAGTAAAATTAGAGGGGGAGGAAGGTACAATGCTAAGAGATCTGGTTCTGCATGAATCTACCATAGAGCGAGAGATGTCTAGATGATTCAGAATTGAGGCCTCCTAAGGTGAAACTTTCCAATCATTCGTTAACCAGGATTCACTAAGGATGGTCTCCTTAATATTATGTTATTTTAGTTTCTAGACTATGTCACTTGTTACCTATTTATCCTTGAATATTCTTTGATTATGCTCCTTCCATACTGCCCATAGAGCAAAACCAAGAGAAAGAATTCAATCTCAGCTTCCCACTAGATTGTTGAAGAGGGATAATCACTAGCTTTCGAAGGTTTCTTGCAAACTATTGGGGGAGTGGTTGAGATGCCCAAATACTAGAAGGATGTTATGCCATATATCTTCTATGAATGTGAAGGACTTAGGATGTGTTTCACTATTTCCTCCCGATCTCTACATAGATATCAAATGGATGGGCCCTCAAAACCTTCTCTTCATATATTATCCCAAGTGAGGAGCTTCCTTCTCACTATGAGCCACAAGATATGACCAACTTTTGGCCACAAGCCAAGAGTCTAGATCTGACTCCATAAGTGTTCTCTGGGTATATCTTGGTGGCCTGCCAAGATAGAGTAGGCTTCCTTCAAAGTGAATGTCCCTTGAGCCTTATACCACTAGCGAAGTTTATTAGGATCCTAGATGATTGGTATCTTCCACATTTTTAATTCTTGGTCAAGGAGTTGCTTTGATTTTAGTGCTCGATGGGTCAACTAGTCCACTTGAGCTTTCGATGCATGCCATCTATCAAGGGATTGGTCTTGTTACCAATAATCCTTCCCCACTACTACTCTAAGACCTTAGATGTAATCCCTTAATTCACTTCGATTTACTAGGGTTCCTAGACCTAGGATTTGCTGTCAAGCTTCCTCCCAGAAGAGGGTTATTTCACCATTACAAATTTCCCAAAACTCATGATCTTGAATCAAGCTTCTATTATCCTATGTTAGGTTCCAAATAGATGATCTCGGTGGGTGGACTTTGGCTCTAAGTTTTCCAGCTTGTGAATCATGTTGACCATATTTTCTTTCCCATATTCTCTTCCATGTTTCGTGACCCCCTTGTAACCACCAACACCATATTTCAATTTTTTCCATATGTTTCGTGATGCCCTTGTTTCCTTTTTTATTTGTCTAAGGCTTATGGATTCCTTATACTTAGCTTGACCACTAGTTTGGGTAGACATAGCTTTTCCCAAGCCATCAATGCCCATTTTTTTGTTTGCTTCATGTCTTGCCATAAGAAATATGTGACTTTAGTTGTGATACCTTTGTAGGTAAGCTTGGCAGCTGAGAGAACTAACAATTGGTAAGAAGGTATAGCTTGAAAAACAGATTTGACCAAGACCACCCTGCCAACCAAGTTTGACAAGTGGAATGCCCAATTCCCCAATCAATTTGAGATCTTTTGAATTGTGTTTTTCCAATAGGATGTCCTCAGTGAGTTGGTCACCAATGAACACCTAGATAGTAGCTAGGAAGATTGTTGATTTAAAACTCAAGGGTCCTCACGAGATATACTTGAACCAGTTTTAGGGTATTAAAAACATACATATTAAAAATCTCTCCATTTATCAATGTGCTCAAGGCCTCCATGAACTCAACTAGGATGGCTTTGAGAGCTTTAACTTCTTGGATGGTAGAAAAATTGAAAAGCATGATGTCGCAGACGAATTCTTGGTATGTAATCAAAAAATCTTGTCCAAAGAGACAAATTCCTCTTAAAGAGACTTGAGCTAAGAATACCTTGATGTATCTTCCAAGCCCTTCCTCCACCAAGATAAACAAGAAGGGGGATAGGGAGTCCCCTTGTCTCAAACCTCTTGATGAACGAAAAGTTTGAGTGGGTGAACCATTGACAATGATAAAGAAGAAAGGGGTGGAAATGAGGGATTTATTCTAGATTATCCAATGAGGGTAGAAGCCATAGGATGAAAGGAAATTGATTAGGTAATCCCAATTGAGTCAGTTATATGCCTTTGAGAGATCAAGTATAGTCAACATCCTTGCCTTTTTTGATTTCATAAGTGAATGAATAACTTTGTGAGTTGTCATTGTACCATCGACAACCTTCTATGAAACTAGTTTGTTATGGGAGTTAATTTGGTTGAGAAGGGGTTTTAGGCATTTAAAAACCATTGTGGATATGATCTTATACATTACATTACATAATGTTATTGGTTTGAATCCACAAGGATCCTATTATTTACCATTCTTAGGAACCAACATGAGAAACGTTTCATTGAGACCAGACCATACCTGGTTAAGTTGTCGAGAGTCCTCTACTAGGGCATGTATCTCTTGTCCAATGAAGGACCAACATACCTTGAAGAATTATGATGCGAATCTATGATGCGAATCTATCAAGGTCTAGTTCCTTATTATTCAAATGGACATCACGATCTCTTCAATCGCAACTAATTATACTTCTACGTCAGGGCTTCATTTTGTTTAGGGGATATCATTCTTAGAATTTGGGTCATAATACGATGGGTTGCTTAACTCCTGTTTGGGCCCATATTTGTAAGTATTCCTTGATGGTATGTATTAGCTCATCCTCTTTCTCTTCATATTGCAGGACCCTATTCCCCCCTCACATTATTAACGAGAAGATGTGGTTATGATAACAATCTTTATCATAGCTTTATGGAAGAACTTTGAGTTACTTTCCCTCCCTCTCATCCATTGGATGTGAGATTTTTATCTCCCCGATATTTCTTCCTATTTGTGTCTCTTCTCCCATCCACGTATAAATCATCTTTCTTCTAGGATCAAGTATTATGAATGTCCATCTTTGATGATTTTCTATTGAATCTCGTTTATACAGTTCTATAATTCCCATTTGTCCATTAAGATGTTTCCAAAATCATGGCAGTTACATTCTTTAATTTTATGCTTCAACCCTTTCAATTTTATCTAGAAGCTTTGCATTTTACTTTTCCCCTCACTAATGATTTCTTTCCACCAGTCCTTAGCTTTGTTGACAAAGTCTGAGCCCTGAAACCAAAAGCTTTCAAATCGCAATGGTCTATTTCTCGAGGCTACTTTGAGATTCAGCTCCAGGTGTATAGGCTAGTGATATAATCCCAAGCACGAGAGGATTACAATTTCCACCAAGATGTCCCTTCCCAACAATTGTTCATATATTAGGGATCAATCAAGTCAACTGGATATTTGAGGTCAACCCCCTCATTGATTGTTCTAGATTAATATTCCAATAGTTTTCTCCACATTTGTAATCCACAGGTCTCACATAACATTGTTGTAGAGTTATGCTTATGTATGGAGGTGATGAATACTACCTTTCTTCTCATCAAGGCTCTTAATCATGTTGAGTTCCTCCCTATCACCCAATGCTCCTCTTGGTGGATTAATCTAATTGCTTGAAGCTAGAGGAACACAATTTTTTTTCTCAGTATTAGTGGGCCATATACCACTATTAATAAAATGTTATCAGTTACCCCTTCATAGCAAAATATTCTAGACAGGAGTCATGAGCATGCCACCCAATCTTGGAACACGATGTCTTTAGGGTTCAAATTTTCTTGCAACCCTTATGCACTTCCTTTAGCATCCAAAGCCATTGAATCACACCCTTTCCAATAATGGTCTGATATTTCTTTGAGTTTCTTACTAGAAACTTTGGTTTCTTGCAGAATAATGATATTTAACTTGTATTTTGTTATTATCTCTCTCAGGTGCGTCTACTTCCCTTTACTATTGAGGCCTTGAATATTCTAGATGATAATTTTCAATGAGGGGAGGGTTAAGAGGAGGTAAAATACCCCTTAGGCAGAACCACTTTCCTTGAATTTATAAAAAATTATCCAACATTTTGGATTACCTTGCTAGTCATCTTTGTCCCTTTCTTAGCTCGTTTTCTTAGTGTCTGGTTGTTTCCTTTTCCCCTTTGAGATAGTCCCTCTAATTTTCTCTCTTCCTCTTGATTGTGCCAATGTTTTTTCTATTGCATATAGAGTTGATAGTACTTGTTCCTTTGTTCCATTGTGATATTTTCCATATCTAATTGAGCTCGAGTCTTGACAATCTCGATCAAATTCCATTCCTCTTCACTGAGATTTTCTTGGGTCTCCTTCATGGTCAAGTCCACATCTGCTATTAGATCACGAATCTTAGGCATTTATGATGAGCTTTCAAGGGTCTTCTTTTTGGGGTTTATCCTATCCATGGATCAGCCACCCTCTCATTCTATCTCCATAGGATTCCCCTACACTACATTGTTCTCTTCCACATCCATCAATGCTGCAAACATGTTCTTTGTTAGGGTCACGTTTGGCATTTTTTTCAAGAGAGTCCTATGTTGTTTTCATGGTTTGCTTTAATGGATGTTCTGATTGGGCTTTGAGGTTTTCCCCTTTTATTGGTCACTGTTTGAAATCCCTCAGGATCTTGTTGTTTAGTATTCTCTTGACTTTAGGCAATCACCAATAGAAAATTTTGAATCAGGTTACCATATTCATGGCATCTCCTGCATTTGAATGGAACATGATCATAGTCTAATGACTGAAACCAAATCTCATCATGGTAATCAATATCAATGGATTCATGTAGTGGTTTGGAGATTTTCATGTAAATGCAAATATTTTCATAGGAGGAATGTTGTTTCCACTTCATGATCTTAGGGATTTTCATAAAGTCACCAATGGAATTCCCTATCCCTCGAAAATATATGGTTCCAAAAGGTATTCTGGTAAATAAAGTAATTGTACCCACAAAAGGGAAACAATGAATTTCTCTTTTCTGAGGTTATAACACTCCTCCAAAAAGTGCATGAATAAACTTGCATTATTGAGGAAATATGGGCCATTTTCAAAGACCCTCTTCTCATCTTCGAGATTTTTAAAAATTTAAATGAAGAAAACCTTGGCTCGAAGGCATAGTTCCACTTTTCCATTCAACTTCCGCTTTGTTTGAATCAATTTTACCAAATTTGGTTATCATAGCTAGATCCACATGAATTTACATACTCATGCATGATTCTTCATAAGTTGTCATGATTTCTCCAACCACTTATTTGGAATTACAAACATGGGGTTTTTTGTAGCCTATGGTAGGCATTTCCCTTTAAGATGAGAATACCATTGTAACTCTAGTACTGAGATTTCCCCTTTTCTATTATTACCATTTGGAGATCCAACTTGTCCTGTAAAAGGCTCGTGGGAATCAGTGACAACATTATGGTAGGAGGGGTTGCACCCCTTTGCACAACTTTGTTCACGTGGCTAATCAGCAGAGCCCAATAATTGGATATCCCTCACTTCAAATATAATAAACGTGGTTGATCTTCAAACTGGAATTCTTCTGAAAATTTTACTAAAAACCCTAGCTCTTTCTGGATCCCCTCCCACATAAGTGTTGATATACATCTAACATTATGTTGATTAATTAATGTATGTTAAAAGAATATGGGAGATTTATTTATATACATCTTAGTTTGAATTATGAAATTTGCATAATCTAAGTGCTTTGAGAGAATTTTGAGGACACTAAATATATCTATGTATAATTGGAAAACACATTTTAGAAAAAACAAAAAACTATTATTTTAAGTGAGCATTTTATTTTGTTTATTCTTATGTGAATATAAAATGGATAATAAACAAAATATAAATTACACTAAATAAATGTTCAAAATACTATAAAACATTGTATTTTATATCTTTATAAAAGATCAGGTATGTTTCTTTTGAAACTATTTATGAGATTGAAAAAAAAAAACAAACAAATTTGTGAAGAACGTGTTTGTTATCTACCAAAATAAAATATACTCTTATTCTTCTAATTGTAATGAAAAGTTTCAAAAGCCAATAAGTGAATTTTCACTATAGAAAAAATCCATTTCATTGATAAATATATTTGAGGTGTAAATTAGTTGGATAATGTGAGATTTAATTTGATCATATTTTAGATTCAAATCTAATAAAAAAAAGGGTGATTTCAAATTCAAATTCAAATCGTATAAGAAAGGATTAGGAGGAACCAATTTGAAAGGCTACGAATTACTAAAACTATTACATATAAAGTCCACGATAATCTTAATTTAAGTTAACAATGATAATAATAAATACTTAAATTTGTACTTTTGTAACTATTGAAATAATTAGAAAAAAAAAATAACATGGGACATTTAAACATACAAGAAGCAACATTTATTAGATCTAATCCATCTCTCGACACATAATAGTGTCTCATATTTATGATAATGGGATAACTCACTACAAGTTGGAATGGTAATGATTCCTACATGGGTACAAATCATATTTATTAGAAAACAACATTCTTTAGAAGACTACATAGGAACTCTAATGCATAGGGAAAATAACTTTCTCCCATTAACTATACCACTTCCCTTTAATGGAGAAATGCATTCTCTACATTATCTAATTGGTTTTAATCTCCATTAGTTAATATCTTCATCAATATGTTATTCTTTGTAGAACATTATATGAAGAACCTCTTGATCAACAAAGTTTATGTTTGGTCCAACCTAACATTTACAAACATTACCAAAATGTTAATGTCTATATAAAGAAACAACCATCCATCAAAATGCATGTGTAACCAGTGACAAACACTAGTCTACTAGGATGTCCTTTGTGTAAATGGTTCATTCAACCATTCTCCTATCACATATCTTAACACTTGTACCTTTAATTACCCCTACATCATCATTATCCTAGGTTTTCCTTGACTTTTTAATAACCACATGATAGGAATGTGGATTAGGGGCAAAATTTGCTCAAAAATAAAAGTACTTAGAATCAATCAAAACTTGAATGACAACGTCCGTCTCAGTGATATGATCCCAATGCAACTCATTTCACTCAAAACAAAGTTCGTATGAGAAAGAAAGAGTGTTCTGATAGTTTGGTTAAACAAACGAATTTTGGTACAGGCTGACTGGGATGTTGTCTAGGCATATGTACAACCCATTCAACAAAAATAATATTCCAAGGAATATTCTTGGAATATTCCCACAAGAGGCTCAATGGGGTCTTGACATTTTGCGGCACGTGATTGGTTAATGGAATATTGGGTGGACCAATGAGAGGCTAACATGTGGCAAGCCCAAAGGTTGCGACGTGGCATCTTAAAGGTCATTATAAAATTTTATGTGTAGGCCGAGGAGTCAAACCCATGACCTCGCCCACACAAGCCTAAAGACTCCACCGCTATGCCATACATTGGTTCTTAACAATCATAGAGCGCATTATGTATTTAAAGTTAAATACATTGAAGTTTGGAGTTAACCACTAGCATTAACTGCTAATCGTTAACCTCTATGTGACTAGTTTGTTAACTATCAGCGGATTGGTAGGTAGCATTAACCACTAACGGTTAACCTTTGCATGTGACCACCACTACCAAACTGCCAACATTTTATGCTAACCGCCAAATTAATGGGCTAAGCGGGATTAGTGCTAATTAATCCATGTTTATTAGTTAATTAATTTCGGATTAGTTTGGCAAAGCTTTTGGCGGGTTCGCTAAATCTGGAGCTAACTCCAAATTTGCAGAGTTAACTAGAGTTTTTCCAGATTTAGTGGAGATTTCCTAGGAAAAATTGAAGAAGCCATAACTTTGGCTAATTTCGACCAATTTTGGCTCAGAACGAGTCATTCCTAGATGATTTAGATTCTCTTAACACAATGGAATAGGCTACAGAGGCAAAAAGGCACTTATGTATGTTATTTTTCTACATTGAAGTTTAAGGAAGCCTAGGGCCACCAGGAGAGGAGGTCAAGCCTACATCAACTAAAGTCCAATTGCAGAACTTGGAAAGTCATTTTTGGGGTTTTTAGGTCTTATGAATCGAATGGAGTAGCTTGCAAAGACATTGGAGCACTGTAGGTGCATGTAATCAGAGAATTGACCATTAATCCAAAGAGGACCTAACCATTGAAGTAGGTCCAAGGAGATGTAGCCCAGTTCGAGGTGAAATCCTTTATCAACTTTGTTGTTATGATTTATTGTGGTTTAATTCTATGTAATTTACTTGTTTTATATGTGTTTTAAACATCTAATTAAACTCATCGATTCATCAAAAAAGACACATAACACTTGACACATATTCCTCCCATTTTGGTTAAAATGAGATGATCCTAAACATGCATTTTCAATACTGGTGAGGGAGCTTGCATAGCAATAACAAGTTTGCCCAACATTTCAAGTAGAGTTGGTATCAAAGCACTGTTAGCTCATTTTAACCTTGAGATGGTTCACCAAGGTTAGTTAGAAAATTAGCTATTGGTTTTGTATTTGTGCAAGGAGAATTTTATTGTGTGCAAGTTTGTGTGATAGCAGCTTCAACACGTGATGTTTCTAATCCATCTTCCTTAGCAAGACTCTTTGATTTAGAGATGTTGCAAGAGCTTATCATCGTGATAGATATGGTGCAATATATGAACTAAGATAAGAAGGAGAACACTATACTTCAAGAGGAGTTGATGGTCGTGAAGGAGGAGAAGCAAGAGCTTGTTGAAAAGATGCATGAGATGGAGATTCAACTCCACTGTGCCAAGGAAACCCTAGCCAAGTATGTGCATGAAAATGAGGTATGAAATTCAAGTTTATCTTCAATTTCCCCTCAAAATGAATGTTTTGTTGCTTTTGAAAGACACACTAGAGGAATAGGGTCCAAATTATATATGAAGATGGACTATGAAGGTAAAGGGTTAGGCAAACATGCACAAGGCATAGTTGTGTTAGGATATTCCGACACATAGGAAATAGTTAAGTTCAACTTGGTCTAGTATAGAGTTAGGTAAAGTGTGTTTCTTTACTGTTGTACATTTTGTAACTTACAATCCGACGGTCATGATATGTAGT
>APFE031035675.1:60916-120863 GCA_000404065.3 Pinus taeda | reverse complement strand
CAGAGGCCACAGTACTGTAACTGGGCTCTGATACCATATGTCATAACCCTCCATACACTAACATTACACAATAATTAAAAAATTTATTTACATTACCTACACATCTATATATTAACGCCATCATGGTATTTGACTTTGTTAATAACGGATATGATTATAAATGAATTGATCCGGCATATCTATCTTCTGACGGTTAACCGGACGTTGATTGTCCTTGGTAACTTTATACGGTACAAATCAATACATTTGGCGGCAGGTTGAGGCGTCCTGCTTGTGACACCTGGCATCCATGGTCCACTCCATCGATCCGCATCGCTGATCCTTGGGTTTGGTAGCTGGGACATTAATGTTACAGTCCCGCCACCCACCTCTCGGGATTCTCATTGTAATCGGCGGCCAGGATCACTACCAGCGATCGAACGGTGGAAATAGATGTGCCTTGGGCGGGGTAATACATAGGGTTCATTCACGCGGTCCCGGTCATTTGCATTGTTGCTCCAGCTCCACAGATGCAGCCTTTGCTCCGGCGTCGCTGCCATGGTCGGGGTGCCATTACCGTGGGTATTCCTGGTTCAATTCACTGGTATCTTGAATGTATTATAGAGACGGCCTGGTTGGCGGTGAAACCCTCACTGTCCCTCGCCCTTATCTCCATCTGTAACAGGTGATGCACCTTTCCTTCGCTTCATTACTGTATTAGTTCATTCTTTTCACTGTATTTTATATGAATATGCTAACTACTTGATTAATACTGGTTGGAACAGGGTAGCAGACCGATGAGGCCGCGGTTACGAGGGTTATTCAGGGTTTCGACCTTCAATCCCTTAATCTGGTAATCGCTCTACCACTGTAGGTTTGCACTGGTTAATTCAATCTTGGAGTTCGACTTATATTGTTCTTCTCTACCAGGGTTTTGTCCATCCCATCATGACTTGGCGCCATGGCCTCACTTCGACAGAATTTCCTTTCATTCCCTGTTTACCATTGTTTTGGGGTTGAAACCCAGGTCGCCGTATGAGTAGATTGTCCATAGGGTTTTGAATCTGGTTATGGTCGGTCAGATAGCTCAGATCAATGGTTGTAATTGTTCGAATGTTCGGTGTAAACATATTGTAATGGACTCAGTATTAAAGGCCGTGGTTAATGCATCAGGATTATGGGTTTAACTCCATTTATCGAACAGTCTTCGCATATTACAAATCTTGTTGCTTTTCTTATTGTTTACTCTGCTTATGCTCTGTTAGTGCGCGGTGCCGTTCCCCACGAGCCACCGAATCTTCACATGTTACACACTGTTTATTTATTTCAGTTTTTAATGAAATGGTCTGAGGGTTTTGGTTTACGACCCTACTCTTTCTGGGTTCGCCGTCTCTCGGAGGTTAGATGATATACAGATAAATGAGTTGATGTGTATGCATATTATTGTTGACAATAAACTAATCCGAGTGACAGACTTTTATTAATGATTCTGATATGTTTATGTATGAATTTAGGAGAAGGCCTGTTACGGCCCAGTAATGGCTCCACTATTGGTGGATTACCACTCCTCATTGTTAGCTGGTGATTAACCTGTTAAATGCTCATGTCGACTCTTCATTATTTGTCTTTTTGCTTTGGGTTAAATAAATATATCCGCCGTGCGGATGGTATGACCTTCGGGTTATATCAACCCCTATTTGACAACATACGGGGCGCCATACCACCAGGTGGTTCACACCTGTGTATGCGCCCAACCCGATAATTCTACAGTTATGATAATCGGCAGTTATATTTATAGTCTTTACATTGTGAGTCTTTTACAGTATTTTGTTTTCTTGTAACCCTTATCGAAACTATGATTCTTGCGAGGGTTTGTACTGCTATTTATCTGGAAAGACATATATTTACAGGACATCATATCTATCCTCTTTGACTGCTACTTTTCGTAATGAAATTTCATTCCGAGTATATATGTATTTGTTTGGTTCACTTTTTCAATACTTGTAAAAAAAATTACGGACAATGTGTGAATCACTGCTCATGGAGTTCTGTATTAGGGGTAATTGGTTATTTCAGGTGTTGTTATCTAGCGTAGGTATTAATATATTTATACCTGTTCTCATACCTGATAACGGTAGTTCAGCTATTCTATTCCATTATGGCATCTAGTAATTACTGTCTCTCTATTTGCACAATCTCACTTGTTCGAGAGTAACGTACAGGACACTGTTTCAATTCTCATCCTCTGTTTCTTTCTCTTACTTAATACATTACATATATATATGACAGGGGCGTTAATCATTACCGGTATTGCATTCAGTAATACCCAGGTTCTGATTTACAGCCCAAAAGTCACACCCACAGCAACTATAATCAGATTCTTAGGAATACAGAGTAATAATTAGTCTTCCAGATTTAATGAAACTACAGATACTTACCTGTGTATCCTTGTCTTTTATCTGCTACACTTCTACAGCACGTAGAAGGTGATTGAATGCTTGATATCCTCCCAGCCACGAGACCAGTCGTCCGAACTGAGTCTCTCCCCCAAGCTCTCTTGCCGGCCACAGCCTCAGCAATATGAAACACAAATGTGCCTGTGCTATCTGGTCCTCACCAGATGTAGCACCCTCTTCTTCTTCTCCAGTACCCTTTTCTTTTCTTCCCGTTTGTTCATTCAACAACCCGGGTCTTTTCCTCTTTCCCCTTTTCTATGGGAAAGAGAGAACAGTTAGGGTTTCCCCTAATATGCTGGCAATTGTTTTCCTTTATCTTTAAGCAGGAAGAGTAAATAACTTTTCACATAAAGTTACTGTGTACACATACATCATGCAATTCATATTATATCATTTTGCACAAATAATATTTTCATCATTTCAAGAAAATAATAATTTCTGTTATTTTTATTCACCTATAAGGTAAATAACAATTTTATTTATGTAAAATGTCTGGTAATTACATAATATGTATTAAGAACCTATAAAAGAATATTCTAAGGTAAAAAAAAGTTGGGTGCAAAATTTGGAAAAAGGAATGCATCCTCAAAGCTCTTATGCATCTCTACAATTGATACATCCGATCTTTAAAAATGGATAAATGTGGGTTATATATAATATATATATATTATATTATATTATATATATATGATTTGGTAACATAGAAGTATAAATCATAAAAGTCCACACACTGTTTAACATATAATAATTACCAGTGACATTGAGATATTTTACTCAATATGGTCATTGAAATATTTTATTATTCTCATAGCTAATCCACGTTTAATTTTTTTATTTTGTTATTAGTATATTTTAATATTGTTCTTATGAAAAATAGAAAAGTCAATATATTATAGAATATAACTCTCTCTTCATATGATATATATATATATATATATTTGTTATTATATTATTATTTTAAATTCTATATATATTTTCCCTTATGAAAAAAAACTTTTTCAACAGTAGAATAAAAGATAATCTTACACAAGCACACACCAAAAAAATAAACAAAAAAACCCCATAGTTGATCTAAGTCTATATTTATATCTATATTCACTCACACACAATTACACACAAATAAAATTCAATAATTACACATATATAAAATTTAATGTACATATAAAATTTAAGTGAGAAATAATTAGAATTTTTTAATTATTAATTGTTTCCTTTGTTCATACATAAAATTGTGTAAATTTTGATGTTGGTATATCCAATACAACTCTGGGTTTTATCGGCGGAGGACATGGCGTGCGCTAGGGTTTGTTCTCCCAGCTACAGTTTGGCGGCCGTTGTAGACCAAAAGACCTGGACAGCCGTCGACGGGCCTGCGAGCAGATCAAAGGTAAGGGGTTTTAGGCTTCGCTCTGATGCAGGAAGGGTTCGGTCGAAGAAATGGCACTGTCAAAAGGCCGGAATGCTTCCTGACCGCCGCGGTAGAATTTCAAAGGACTATGCTGCCCCAAGTTATCAAGTGAACCGGCTCCCGGTTTTTTTTCCTGTTGGAGAAAAGTCAAGAAAGCCCCAGATCTATCGGCGGAAAGTCGGGTGGGGTCTGTATGTTGCAGAACAGACGCCTATCACAGGCTTGTGCCCAAAACCTTACAGAAATAGCCTAAATCGACATGCCCCTGCCAGCTTTCGAGTCTTCAGGGCGCAGCTCGGAGGTTGTGAGGAGCGGATATCATCAGAAATACGCATTCCTGCAAGGTTTTTCAAGGCGGGTTTTCATAGGCAGCTGGTAGAAGGCCCAAACAGTGCCCCCGATCAAGGAAGCCATCGGATCGATGGCAGTACAGGGGATAAAGCCCGATATAAATGGAGTAAGGGCAGGGGGGGAACGCATGGTACGGTCTTTTTCTCCCTTCCGCCGCATGGGCCCAATCTTCTCAATCCTGATTTGGATCTCTATGAACCAGAACGCATTCGAACGCTGCATAACCCCAGGCAGCAGATCCTCACCACCAACCATAGACCGTGCATGCTTTATGCAGATCCTGCCATGCTCAAAGGAAAAAGAACCATAACAGAACCAAATCTGGAAAGATGCTTTCAGCCAGAGCAGGTAACAAACCCCTGTTTCCAGATTTTGATAAAACCCCCTCAGGGGAATACTCGTTTAGTATTTGTTCATGCAGGAGCCTCCTCTTTGCAGCTGAAAAAACAAATCTGGGCAGAAATGGGTTTCCCAGCTCAGATTCAACATCTCGTCAGTGGTGGGCGGTCCCTCCAGGACTGCAGATCACTTGAAAGTTATGGGATTGGTCCAGGATCAACCATTATTTTAAACTTCAGACTGAGAGGAGGGGTTTTTCCCCAGGGATAGACAAGCTCCTCAGGGGGAGATAAGGGTAAAAAAACTGCAGCCCAGCACCAACCAAAGGGAGGTTTATCCTACAAAAATATTTTACAGGGCAGCAGGGTTTCAGGCCCCTCTTCCGAACAAGGCGGCCACATTCCCAAGCCATACATAGTAGATCAGTCTGAGCAAACCCCAGCTTTAAATCTAGATTCTTCAGGACTCGATGATTTTGTTAACTCCTATGAAACACAGGCTCTTATTTGCTGATTCAACAGTTTCTGGCGTAAACCTTTGGATCTATTTCACTGGATATTCACCAGTTGGACAATGGACTGTGACATCCATCTATGTTCAAAGGGGTTTTTCATAGTAAAATTTTCTTCCCAGGAAGCCAGAGATACAGTAATCAGAGATGGGCCATGGTTTTGGGGAACAACGGGGCTGTTTATGACCCCATGGTTCCCAGATTTTGATCTAAATAAAATGACTGTAACCAAAATGCCAGTATGGGTCAGACTATACAATCTCCCTCTTCACTTCTGGAATGATCTTGTGCTGGAAGGTATTGGAAACAGCATAGGGAAATATATCAAAACAGATTTGGAAATAATCGATGAAAGAATCTACACTTTTCCACGTATCTGTGTGGAAGTAGATCTAAGTAAAGGGTTGCCGGATAATATAAGGCTGATCTACAAACAACAGAACTGGTTACAGGTACTAGATTATGAAAACACAGCCTTCAGATGTAGGATCTATAGGCAGACAGGACATTTACAAAGCACATGTCCCGAAGTAAAAAATAAAAAGAAACAAAAAGGGAAACAGAAGAAAGGTTGGCATTTTTCACCCCCAGATTCAGAGGATGAAGAATCAGAAGCAGCAGAGGAAGAGATCCCAGCAGAGAAGGCCGCGGTATCTGAAGAAATGGAAAATCAGAAGGGATCCTCATCAGACAACAAGGAAGTTCAGATAGGCATGGATCCCGGTCTTGGAAGTCACAAATGGCAGCACCACTCTGATAGTTCAGATTCAAACAAAGAACCTGGCATCCAAAATTCAGAAACACAATTAGTCATAGTTTCAACCGAACCCTCTCTGGGAGAGTGGCGTAAAGTCGAGAAGAAAAAGGGGAGGAAAACCTGATGTGGGCCTGTTTTTGCCCCCTTCCTTTCCTCTTTTTCTCTTCTCTCTCTTCTTTCTCTTTTTCTTTGGAGCACGTTAGTCCCATAACGTTGCGTTGAGATGTGATTGCACATGGGCCCCTGTGGATGCCCTGGGTTTATATCTCTGAATATGATAGTGTAACTTTTCATTTTTTAATAAAAGTTACTGACTTTTTTCCTTGGAAAAAAATAAAATTGTGTAAATTTATGTATTTAAGGAGAAAATTTATTTTATTTATTTATAGCAGTCATTGAGATATTTTTTTGTTATTAATATGTTCCATATTGATAGATTTTTTTATTATTAACATTTTAACTTTTTTTTAAGTAAGCATTATTTTATTTCTTTTGATATAATGCAATTATTTTATTTCTTTTGATATAATGCAAAATATCTCTCCCATACAAGGGTGTAAAGTGCTTCTTGTGTCTATGAGGGAGATGTTGTCTCGTAATGTTACATTTAAAAATATATGTGATTCATTTTTAGTATGAGAGAGATCTGAATATCAGTTGTGTGTAATTCATTTACTGTTCATTGACATGTAATATTTAAAATAAAAAAATATTAATAACAAAAAAATATTTAGTCATAAATGAAATATTTCAATGTCCATACTTTTATATTATTTTTGTAAAGAAAAAATGAAGTAATTTAAATTAAAAAAATTCTTGTATTTTTTACTTTTCATTGTAAAATGTGTAATTTATTCCATTATTAACATGGAGTTGATATATAATATTTTAAAATATATTAATAATAATAATTTTTTTAATGTGGATTATAAATCAAATATTTCAATATGTATGTTAACTAAAATGTTGGACACCTAATCCTCCAAGATTGAATGAATTTATGTAAATATGTAAATAGTGAACCTAGAATAGGAAAAGACTTGGGAAAATGAATCCCAAGGGTCATAATTCTATTTTATATATTAATTCTTATCCTAATGGAAAAATCAATTTCACGAGTTACCATCCTAGCCTGATATGATACCAGAGAACAGGTTCTAATGTTAGCATTCCTTTGCCCCTGTAACTCTGTTGATTTCTTGCCTTGGGAGAAACACGTTTGCATATCTATCTCTCTTAGCATGTTAAATGTGTGTTCATTGCCATATTTGCAAGTTATTTCGTGCATGTGCAATAGTTATTATTTGATTGTAATGTACACCCTGCATTCTTTGCCTCTATGTTACATAACTCAACAATATTCTCTACCAATATTGATATTACAAGTTTGACCATATTGGTTCATTCGCAGCGGTTCATTCTCCATGCTCTCTAACTATCTAAGATTCGAAACATTGTCTTTGATGTATTTAAGCCCAAGGCTTTACATGGTCCTCTAAATTGCTTGATCAAACCGATTCTCTCATTGAAAACAATCTATGGGTATCTTAGTTAGTTTATACAACCATTAAATGGCATGAAAATCGTATTACATGCAAAAGAATTTAAGCAACATGGAATCTCCAATAACTTAAGCCTTGGAATTATTTTACTGATGCGGCACTAATGATTGAATTCTTGTCGTTGATTTATAAATAACTTAATAGAATGAACATTGTCTAATGTTTGAGCCTATTGTTTCATATCCTAAATGTTGTTTAATGTTTGAGTCCGTTGTTTCATATACTAAACATTGTTTAATGTTTGAGATCATTGCTTAATATTCTAAACATTGTTCACTAGATTTGAGCTCACTAGATTTTCATTTACAAAAAGTAAAAACAATTTTCAAATATAATCTTTGTGCCTCATGCACATTGTGCAGTTATTTTTTTCTTAAAATGTTTAAATTGTGATCAAGAAGTCACTTTTGGAGACCACGATCACCAAGATTTGTGTCTTCTGATTGTGGGGGATCACTTAGACTTTAGTTCCATAGATTCATGAAGGACATGTGTTTCAACTCAAGTGAAAACGTATGTTGATATTACAGTATGCAATGATGTTGCATTGTTATTACATTATGCCAGAATGTCGTAATTAATAAATTTGCATTTACACCTCAAAACTCTTCCAATAAACTTGTTGTTGGTTGATATAGCGTATAGAAGTGGTTTTCTAAGTCCATTGTATATTTTTCTTATGGGGAGAATCATTATTTTCATTGGAGAAGGTGTTTAATGCCTCAACTTAGAGAATAGATCATAGATTGGTGAAGATGCATTCTCTCATATCCATTGTTGGTGTGGTGCTGAATGGAAATGAAAACTACCATGAATGGCCAAGAACGAATAGGGACATTATTATATTTAATGACCTATGGAAGGGCTCTTGTGAAGGAGAAGGTGAAAATATTCCTTCCAAGCCAACATACGATAAATAATTCACCATATGGGAGAAAAGGAACATCAGGTCCTATGCCTTGATTACTACATCTGTAAATGAAGAGGTGAGTCCTCACATAATTCCAATTACCAATTCTTTTGATGCATTAAATAAGTTTAAAGGATTATATGAATCATACTCATAGCTTGAGGTAGTCTAGTTGATGATAAAAATATTCAACTTGGAGTTTAAGGATGATGATCCCTTGGCTCTAGCCTATGAAATTAGAGCTATTATGCATGATCTAGAAGTCGCTGGATTTAAAATGGACATTACTCTCGCAACTATCGTCAAGGCTCTCTATCCCACATATTCTCACTATCATGAATCCTTACAAGCTAGTGCCCAAGTTAAGAAATTTACTTTTGAGACTCTTGTGGAGAAGTTTGCAAAAAGGGAGAAAGTGTTTGGGAAGAGGAATTGAATTCCTTCATGCTAGGAAGAAGCAATACATGTTGACGTCTATTTAAGGAACATATCTACCATTACATATTTGTATGGAATTACGCTATATGAAGCATGGTTTGGCCTCAAAAATTCATTCAAACATATCAAAGTTTTTTTTTCAATACGTTATGTCTTAGTTCTAAAAGAAAAGTGAACTAAGCTCGATTCATGAAGTTTTAAGTGAGTATTGATCGGATATTCCAATGAAAAGAAGGGATGTATTATTCTATTAAATGGAAAGTTTAATATAAGTTGAGATGTTATATTTGATGAAACATAAATAAAGAGCACCATAGAGATAGAAAGTCTTCTATATAAATTGGAAATTCATGGTGATAAAAAGAAAATAAAAATGAAAAATCAATCATGTACATAACATTAGTATGAGATTCAATGGCGTTCTTCAGAAAATGATTCATCTAGTTCATCTGCTTCATCTAGATCTTCTGGAAGTTCATCTAAATATTTAGGAAGTAGTTCATCCAATACTGACTCTCCACCTCCTGAAACTTTGGATATTCGATGATCCTTTTCTTATATCAATATGACTATAATGATGGTGATCATTCAGATCCACAAACAAGTCACATCAACTACCCAGAGGGTCATTCAAGTTTTGAAGGATATGAGACTAGATCAATAGAAGAAAATAGGCATAAGAAATTAAAAAAGAAATGAAGAAATTTTTTCCCTAGTAACCAATGATTTCACCGAGCCCTCCACATTCAAAGAGGGAGTAAGACATGTAGAATGGAAAAAACATTGGTAGAAGAATATAATTTAGTGATGGAAAATAATACTTGGAAACTTGTTTATTTTCCTTAAAATGTGAAACCCATCAAATGAAAATTAATTTACCAATTCAAGTATAATCTAGACAGAGAAATCAAAAATTATAATGGAACACTGAGATTTCCACAATAAGAAAAAATAAACTAAGAGGAATTATTTGTGCCTATGAAGAAATGGAACACCATCAAATTGGTGCTCGCATTAGAAACTAAAAAAGTTTGGAATATACATTAGATGGATGTCAAAAGTGTCTTCCTCAATGGAAACTTGCAAGAAGAAGTTTATATCTCTCAACCTCCTGGTTTTGAACTTGAAGGACAAGAACACAAGGTTTTGTAAATTAATTAAGGCATTATATAGGTTGAAACAAGCTCCACGAGCTTGGTATGGGAAAATTGGACAAGTATATTTGCAAGGTTGGATTTAAGCATAGTGAATCAGACGATATCTTATATGTGCAACAAAAGGGTAAAAGTATGGAGATTTTAGTTATGTATGTGGATGAATTGATCATCGCTGGAAACAACAATGATAATATTTTGCAGGTAAGGAAGGAATCATAAGTTGGATTCAAAATGACCAATCTGGGACAACTTCACTACTATCTTGGAGTTGAAGTATTTCAAAATGTAAACAACGTTTTCATTAATCAAAACAAATATTCATCTAAACTTCTAAAAAAAATTGAATGAAAAATTGCAAGTATATTCTCACCCTAATGGAGAAAAACTTAAAACTTTTAAAATTTGAAGGGAAGAATTAGTAAACAATATTACTTATAGACAATTGATTGGTAGGTTGATCTCTCTCACAACCACTCATCAAAACTTATCTTATGTAATTACTATTCTCTTGTGACTTATGCATGGACCAAGGAAAAATAAAAAGGATTCTTAGATATATCCAAGGTATGAAAGATTTTGGTCTTCTCTACAAAAGGACTAAGAATTTTGTGCATGGTGGATACTCTGGTGAATATTTTACTGGAAGTATTGATGATTGGGCTTCAATCTTAAGTTATTTGATGAGCATGGGGTTATCAACAGTTTCTTGGAGTTGAAAAAGGAAAGCCATAGTGGAAAATTCTTCGGTAGGAGCAGAATATATATTAGCATGTTAGGCAACATGTCAGATTGTTTGGTTGCACACATTTTTACAATAATAAGGTGTTTTTCAAGTAGAAGCAACATCATTATTCATCGAAAATCAGTGAGCTATAAAATTTGTAGAAAATATAGTTTTCCATTCTAAAACAAAGCATGTTGAGACAAAGTATCATTAAATCAAGGCACTGATCACAAACAACATCATGAAATTGATATATTGTCCTTCGAAAGACCAGATCTTACATATTTTCACAAACCACGTGGCACGTCAAATTTACTAAGTTCAGGGAAGAAATTGATATTTTTTGTAATGTACTTTTGGATCAAACGGGGGAATGTTAGATTTATGATCCAAAGTACATAGTTTAGTATTTAATTATTTAAATAGTTTAATATTTAACTATTTAGAGTCATTGAGTCTTTTTAGAATATTTATTTGCTATAATAGATTTGACATCCAGAAAAGTGCGGTTATTTAGGAATCAAATTAGGAAATTTGTTAGCAGATTTGTTAGAATCACATTAAATTTAAATGGACACTTTCCACATGAAATAAATTCTCCATAACTAAATTAATTGAGGACATAAGCTTATTTAAAGTTTGTTTTACTCTCAAGAGAAATTAGTGATTGTTGTATGCTCTTTCATATTATATACTTTATTTTCCTTTAGTAATAAAATTTGTGTATTAGGACACTTTTGTTATTATGTTTGAGTAGAACAAATGATGTTTGAGGAAAGCATGGCAATCTCCCATATAATTGATTGCTTCTTCCTTTAGGTTGTAATAGTTTTTTTCGACTGCAGGTTTCTACCACAGTTATTTTAGTGCATCTTTCAACACAACCTCCACTTCTATTAATAATATTATGTGAAATATCTTAATTCATCCCTTAACACTACCTCTACTTCTACTAGAAATAATAAATAAGCAATAATCCATTGCTCCATGAGCTAATGAATGGATTTCCACATATAAATAAATTCTTAACATATTTCCATGCCATAACAATTGATTTTGAAAATACAACTGAATGAAGGTTTTACATTTTTATTTTCTCCTCCTCTTCTTTTTCTTTCTTTTTGATTGCTTTTCATTAATTATTTTTTTGGCGAGGTTTTAAGGATCTAAACATAACTTGAACCCGAACATTGATTTAAAAAAGAGTTGCTTGTTAACAATGAATCCTAAAATCTCTTAGTTGTTTCTGTTGCTTCACGTATGGTTTGCAATGCTTAGTTTAAAAAATATATTTGTTGGTTAACAATGAATCCTAAATGTGCTTAGCTCTTAGTTGACCCTGTCACTCACTGAGTAGCCTATGGTTTGATATTCTCACCCTCTTGTCTACTATTAACTCAAGCCTCCACTATATCAAACAATCAATATTAAAACTTTGTCTGGTCTCCCATCCAACCTTAGACTATGGTAATATCTTGGTCCCAAACAGTAGTCGAGGAGAAAAGCTAAAACCTAGTCTACAATAGTGTCATATTGTTTGGAGCCTTGAACTCATGATTTAGCCCAGCACTAGAGTCCAACAATGATTTCTGACAATTGTTCAAACTTTGGCAACCTTACTATTCACGTGATGACACCAACGACACGATGAACTTAGCTTGAACAGTCCATGATCGTCATCGAGGGCACACCATGATGACACATTTTTCAACCTATAGTTGATATGAATTTGTGCTATGGAGGTGATAATCGGGAGTCAAGGCATTAAGTTACAAGTTGCACTATTACGACTGATGGGAGTGTGTTGTAAACTATGCATGAGTGGAGGTGATGATTAAGACTAAAATGTAGAATGCATCGATTCTTGGGACTATGATAGTATTATATTTTAGGGTTTTGAATATACATATACATACACATATATATATATCTATATCTATATTATATATATATATATATATATAAGATATATTCAACATTCCAATATACCCCAATTAGCTGGGGATTGAACCCAATAAATTCACATCAAAGAATGCCTTCATAGAGCACCATATGTATATATATATTTCATATTTCAAATTAGCCTAGTGTTTGTCAAGCCTAGAGGATCACTAACAGCTTAAGAAACAAACAGAAAAGGAGCTACATGGAAAAGGAATTAAGAAGGTGGTCAACCCCACTCTTGCTAGCCAGAATTCTCTTTCTGTCTTGACCTATGCTAAAAAGAAAGTGAACATTGCAAAGATAATAATTAATTCTCATGAGCTTTGGAGTGAATCTGAAGGTTGGTCTATCCCCAAAACATCCCGATACAAATTAATTTGTCACCTTTGTGATACTAATAAGGTTGAAGATGAAAACAACTTTCACTTGGACGGTCGGTTTCAAAACATTTTCCACACTACTAATCTTTTTGACTTGTTAAGTCAACAAGCTACAGTGATCTGAGAGTGCCTCTTTCCCTTCCTTTTGATCATAGATATCAAATATTAAAAGTTGCAATCAATCTCTTACTTTTTAAAGGTCTGATAGGTTGCATTGGTCTTAGTGGATGTTAATTATCATCATCATTAATAATAATTATAAAAATATTTAATATATATATTTAAAAAACATTTTGCAAGATTCTTAACTATTTAATCTATTTTGTAAATAAACTTTGTTACAATACCATGGCTCACTCATACCACATGTTCAAAAGATGATAACTATGCATAATTACTTGTAAGATAAATTTCAACTTTTAATTTTTCACTTATAAAAATATTACAAAATATTTCATAGAAGTTATATCCCTACCATCTGCCTAATAAATATTAATTATATAATTAAATTCTAAAAAATCCATACCAAATAAATAAAGGAAATTACATAAAGTAATATATATATATTATAAAAATAACGGTAAATTAATGGAAAAATAAGGGTAAAAGATGAAAAACAAAAGCCCTTATTGATAATCACCTTCTATTAATAACATTGCACATCAACAAAAACAAACTTACCTATGAAAGATATTTGGAGAAGACATACCAATGTTGCTGAAATATTTTTGCACCTGACACATTTTCATCCACATCTGGCTTGTGAACAAGGAAGGATAAAGAGACATTGTTAGGGAATAATCCCTATGACCATCAAAATTTTCTCTGCATATTATACGATTAACACTTGTGCCAATGCATTCTATTTATTCTGTTATTATTTATACACTTTAGCATTTGATGATCAAATATCGATGTCATTTTCGTGGTTGTATTACCCATTAATTGTGCCAATTCATTGTGTTATTTTGTTATGAGATTTATGATGAGTGTGACGTGCACATCCATCTTCAACTTGCAAAACTATATCATAGGGCTAAACCATGTGTTGTATGCACTATTTTTCTTTAATTAACATGAGTTCGAAGTGTTTTAAGCTTTGTCAAACATGTAATGTATATTGTCATTATATTACATTATTTCACTGAGAGCCGCATTCTACATCCCAGTATGATGTCTAAGTGTGTCCGTCCATAATCAAAGTTGAAATTTTCCTCATGTTGGCCAAAATAAAAATTTAAAAAATCTAAAGATAAAAATAATTAGTTTAAATGTTTTGTATAGTTGTTCAAATTCAACATATATGATAAAATCACTATTAAAGGAATAAGATAATTTTATTGTAATACAATTATCTTATGTGTATAATAGTTATTTTATCATATACTTTGAATTTGAATGGATCATAAATTTACCTTCAACAAAAAAAATTACCACATTAAAATTCCAAATCAGGTTCAATTTTAAACATCGTTACTCTTTACTAAAGTCAATACCATTTCGTAAAATAAAGTAAAATGGTTATTTCAACACAAAGAATTGAAAATATTGCTCCAAAATATTTTAATATATATGCTAATTAAATAATTGTAAAATGAATCAGGGAAAACCATATCTTAGGGATATATTAAAATCATCAAAGATATAAATATTTCCACGTCGAAGTTGTAATATTTGAATTTTTTTTTATCATGGTATGTAAAAAATATCATTAAATATAATATTGATATTAGTATATATAATATTAATATTATAAATTTAATAACTTAGGATTAATATAATATTAAATTTGTCATATTATAATATATATTAACTCTCGATATATATGGGAGGGAGGAACAAAGACAAAGTGATACAGGTGGAGAGATAGAGGGAGTGAGAGGAAGGGAGAGAAAGGGAGAGAAAGGAAGCATGAGAGAGGGCTTGGGAGACAATATAAGAGAGGGAGGGAGAGAGAAATGGAGTTGGAAGGAAAGAGAGGGAGAGAAGAAGAATCACATAGAGATTTTCTAAAAGTTGACACAAAGAGGGAGATATTGACAAGGGAGAGATGTGCAAAGACTGTATATGTTTGGCGTGAGATAGGGAGATAAAGAGATAAAGCGAGAAGAGGGGGAAGAAGGAGAGATATTGATAGAGTTGGAGGGTGGAGAGAGAGAGAGAGACAAAGACAAAGAGATAAGAGGGAGAGACAAAGGGAGGGAGGAGAGAAAGGGAGAGAGAGGAATGAAGAGAGCTTGGATGTGAGAGAGAGATGAAGAGAGGAAGGGAGAGAGAGAGGAAGGTAAGAAGAAAGACACAAAGTGATAAACGTGGAGAAAGAGAGAGGGAGTGATAAGGGAGATGGAGAGAGAGAGGAAGATAGGAGAGCAAGTGGGAAGAGAGATAGAAGGGGTTAGAGAGGGAGAAAAGGGGAATAAAGAGAGATAGGGAGAGGAAGAGGGAGGGAGAGATAGATAAATATGGAGAAAGAGTGTGTCTGTTTTGGGGGTGATGTAGAGATACAAAATATATAGAGAGAGATATAGATATATAGATGGAACGTGAAGAGACAGAAGAAGAGAGAGATAGAGAGAGGGAGAGATATATAGATATCGAGGGAGAAAGCATGTGTGTTTGGGGAGGGGAGGTGAGTTAGATAAACAAAGAAGGAGAGATGGAGGGAGATATAGATATAGATGGAGGGGGGATAGAAGTAAGAAAAATTCTTGCACTATATGCATTGATTTCATTGTATATGGTGATTTCTAATCCTATTTTATTTCTGGCATTGAAGGACACAAATGGAAGGACATGGGAGAGGTAGAATGAATAGAGAGAGGAGAGGAGTCAGAGAGGGAGAGAAGGGTAAGAGAGAGAGGGAGACACAAAGATGGAGGGGAAAGAGGGGGGGAGAGAGAGAAGGAGAGAGGAAAGGAGAGAGAATGAGAGAGGGAGGGAGATAGTGACAAGGTTGGAGGGAAAAGAGAGAGAGAGATGGGGGAGAGAGAGGGAGTTGGGAGAGAAAGGGAGAGAGACGACTTGAGAGAGAGGAGGATAGAGGGTGGGAGAGAGAGGAGGATAGAGGGTGGGAGAGAGAGGAGGAGAGGGGGATGAAAAAGAGATGGATTTGGAAGGGGAGAGAGGGAGATAAGTAGAAATACATACAAAGAGAAAAGTGGAGCGAGAGAGAGGAGTGAAAAGGAAGAGATGGAGAGAATGTGTATGTTTGGGGGTGAGATAGAGAGACAAAGAAGGTGAGATGGAGGGAGATATAGATATATATGGAGGGAGGGAGAGGGAATAAGATTTCTTGAACTAAATTCTTTGAATTCATGGTAGATGGTGATTTCTAATCCTATTTGATTGATTGCACTAGATGCATTAATTTCAGTATAGATGTTTTCAAATTCTATTTGGTTTATTGCACTAAATACATTGATTTTAGTGTATATGTTGATTTTGAATTCTATTTGATTGTTTGCACTATATGCATTGATTTCGGTGTAGATGGTGATTTCCAATTCTATTTGATTGCTTGCACTAGATGCATTGATTTTAATATAGATTGTGATTTCTAATCCTATTTGATTTATTGCACTAGATGCATTGATTTCAGTGTAGATGGTGATTTCTAATCCTATTTGACTTCTTGCACTAGATGCATTGATTTTAGTGTAGATGTTGATTTCTAATCGCATTTAATTGTTTGCATTAGATGGATTGATTTGAGTGTAGATGCCGATTTCTAATCTTATTTGATTGCTTGCACTAGATGCATTGATTTTAGTGTAGATATTGATTTCTAATATTATTTGATTGCTTGCCTTAGATTCATTGATTTCAGTGTAGATGTTTTCTAATCTAATTTAATTGTGTGCATTACATGTTGATTTTGGTGTAGATGATGATTTTTGAGTTCATGTAACTCAATGTATGATGGTACATTAACTTAAGGTAATTGGATTAACAATGCGCATTGATTTCAGTGTAAGAACAAAAAATGATTGACAATTTGCATTGATTTTTGTGTTATAGTAATTCAACCTATTAATATTGGAGAGAAACAGAGACAAGGTATGATGTTTACTACAATAGTTCGAGTTAAAGAATTGAATGGTTTACAATCTCAACTATCATTTTCATATAATCGGTATGAAAGGATGGAAAAACCAACAAATAATTTAAATATTTTGTAAATATGACCGCTCATTAAAAAAAATCAAATTATATTATTTTTTTATTTTTGCAAAAGAAACTATAGATAAAAAAAAATCATCTAAATATTTTGAAGGAAATAAATTATTTCAAACATTAGCAATGGAACAAATGATTTCAAGAGTAATATTGATGCAGTAAACTATTAAAAATACTCTTCAAAAAATATTTAGTAATACCTGGAGGGACAATATTAAGAATTATTAATTGTAAAATGTTGTGATACCTAAAATTAGATGAAATATATGTGCAATATCATTCCTCTTGCAAAATATTGACAAGATTTTCTCCCTTCTTCATCACCAACTAACTACTGATAGAAAATTACATACACATATAAAAATATAACACAACAATTGTAACATTCACAAACATTACCATCCAAATCCAATCACATAAACACACAAACCACTCAAAGCATCCAAGCGCAAATGTACAAACCATTCAAGGCAAGAAACAAAAATAAAATTAGTGAAGATAATGATATAGTCATGTCAAACAAAGAAAACATAATATAATTTTTGAAGTATGATGTTTATCTCAAACATATACATAATAATAACAACATAAAAGTGTGTCATTGTCGACCTCAACTAGAACCAACCTAGATCCATCTAACTTCAGATCTATCATGTGCTGAGAGAGATCAAATTCCTCGAGGTGCAAACATTTACTCAAATTCCACACTCCAAAAAGAAGGTTTGCACATCAAGGGATTTGATCCCTCTTGGTGCATGATAGATATGGAGTTAGATGGATCTAGGCTGGTTAATATGTGATAGGGATGATGCTTGAAAGTTTATGTTAGACTACTCTCATTATGCAAGATATGCATTCATAATAATCATAGTGTTTATAGTGCAATCTTTGAATGTCATTTTGATATCCAAATGAGTTATACCATCTTAACAAAACCCAAAACATCCATTAGTTTTTTTTTTAAACAAGATGATTTTGAAAGAGGGAACAGAGAAATCAAGTATGATTTAATCTCAAGATCTTCTATGAAATAACTCATTAAGCCACATTTCTTCAATTATGTAGAGATACTTCTTACATGGAAATTTCAAGTGGATGTTGAACTAATTTCCTTTTTTTTTTTTTGTATTCAAGCTTCTGTGATCCATAATGAATTAAACAAAGTCTTTCGGTAGAAATCACATGACAGAATTTTTTTGGCCGACGTGTTTCGAACCAATAAGTGTGGTTCATCATCAGGACGAGATGAAGAGGCAGACCATGGCAAAGGCTTGAATAGAGAGCAATATAGAGACATAATTTCAAGTAAAGGCTATATTTGAACAATAATGTTTAAATTATAATATTAATTTATTAATATATTAAAAGCAAATATTAGTAAGTAACGGCTATATTAAACGGCTAGTTTTTGAAAAATAATATTTAAATGATGATATTTTTTCATTAATCTATTAAAAATATTAATAGGTAACAGCTAGCTTTTGAAAAACACTATTTAAAATAATTTATTAAAACCAATTATTACTAGTTCTTGAAAGATAATATTAAATATGATATTAGTTTATTAATTTATTAAACTATTAATATGTAAACAACTATATTTTTGGGCTTGTTTCGAAAATAATATTTAAACTGGGATATTAGTTTATTAA
Organism: Pinus taeda; assembly: GCA_000404065.3. Lineage (NCBI taxonomy): Eukaryota > Viridiplantae > Streptophyta > Pinopsida > Pinales > Pinaceae > Pinus > Pinus taeda. The sequence goes on along the minus strand of APFE031035675.1, from coordinate 102,119 downwards.
TGTATTAAAAAACAAATATTAATAAGTAACCGCTATATTAAACAACTAGTTTTTAAAATAAATAATCAAAGTCAAACTTTAAAGGAGGGGAGTCAAAAATTATAAAAACGAGTGAAGACCCTAATCGAGACAAGATCATTTGATAAATAAAATAACTAATGGAAATAAAATAAATTAAATTAAAAATAATTAATGGAACATAATAATCAAAATAACACAAAAATTTTACCACAAGTCAAAAATAAAAATCATATCTATAAATTAAATAAATAAATAAATAAATAAATAAATAAAAATAAAATAAAAAAAACTAAATAGAAATAAATAATAAAAAGCCAGAAACATATATATAATATAATATTATATATATATATATAAATATATATATATTATTATATATTAGATATATATATATATAATATATACTATATATATATATATATATATATATATATTATATATTTTATATTACTTATATATATATTATAACGGGTCAAGAATTAAATATGGGGCTCGGGCCCATTAAACAAATAACAAAAATACTAAAAAAGGAGTTAAAGAACAAATAGGATGATAATATACATAAAAAAAACATTGACAGGATCAAGAAAACTAAACTCTATTGAAAAAACAAATAACAAAAATACTATAAAAAGGATGCCAATACCTACATAGATGAAGAAAAAGAAAAAAGAAAAAACTAGGATAATAAGATAGGGACCCAGGTTCTACTAATATTCCAACCATCATCTCTATTCAAATTATTGGGTCTTTTTTCAATTTCTAGGGCCTCCCTAAATTTACGATGATGAAAATGACTAACCTTAGCAATGACTTGGGCCTCCTCAATGTAGATGTGATGCTTAGATTTATCTACATGCTCTGCCAAAGTAGAGGAGCAAGTCCTACCATGCTTGATGTTAGCAGCATGCTCACGAATCCTTTGGTTAATCGAGTGACGAGTTTCACCAATGTAGGGAGTCCCACAAGAGCATGGGATAATGTAAACACCCTTCATATTCTTGGGGTCCACTGGGTCTTTTACAGAAATACTTTGTTTATTTTCCCTTTGTTGTCGGTTCCTATTATATACTTAATAATTGACTGGCAGCATAATTATTCAAGATGTGATAACTCAATGCATTAGGAAGGATTATTTAGTAATACATTTTTATGGTAGCTACAAAGGGGAACATATGATAAAGCAACGCAATTGGTGAAAATTGATGAAACTCAAGTATTTTTTTTTTTGTAAATTAGGCTACTTCTATTATTATACAAAATGTAACAAAATGATTACAACGAGGCTTGCCTCAAAAATCACCATGCTGAGATGGATTTAACACAACTGGACACCTGACCTTGGTAACCAGAAGACCAACATTTGTCCCAGACCAAAACTGGAGAATCCACAGACTGCCAAAAACCAGACTGACAGACAGACTGTCCCTATCTTGCTTACAGACATCGACATTGACCCAACAATGTATCATATGAAAACTAAAACAGCATACATAGTCGTGCATGGAAGCTGCGTTCGACTCAAAAGAGCTGAGTTCAGCTTCAACTTTGCAAAAGGAACTCCTATGACATAACAGATAACAAGACATATCAGATATATTTCATGGGGAGGCCAGTACCACCACCCTTGCGCTCTGGAGATCTTCTCAAGTATCCACAGAAGTGGAAGGCTGCTCTTCCACCACCCTGCAACCATACTGATCCGATGCGCAAGATTCCGTGTAGGGTGCATCATCTTTCGCTGGTTCACTTGGTCCTGCCACTGCCATCGCACCCGAGGCTTCCACAGGCTAAGCTCTTTGTTCCGCAGGCTAACATAGGATTGGAGACAGAGACCTTATTTTTGTAGGCTGACATAGGATTGGAGACAGAGACCTTCATTTCGCAGGGCATTCGGCTAGAACTGCATGTCCACATTTCTTAATGCGCACTGAGACATAGTATGTTGTGTGGTCCAATAAGCAGGGCAAACTAAACTGGGTAGAGGGATGGGAGCTATGCCCACAAACATCAACACGCGCACGCCCCCTGCTTTGTCCACAACCTCGCCCTGCAACCCTTGAATCAATTTCATCTAATGATGAATTTGAGGGGCGCGGGGAACGTTGAGGGATGGTTCTGCCTCTAGCGCCGCCCCTAGACCCTCCTCTGCGGCTAGGGGGGCGAAGCCGTTCTCGCGGCATATTACCAAGGAGCTGAAGTAGAAATGGCTTAAAGAAGCTGGATTGGAAGTTACACAGGGGAGCTGGAGCAGAAAGGACACAGGAAGGCTAGAGCGACAATGAGACAGAGAACTATGTCTGCATAGAGATGGCTCGGGGGACCCAGAATTGAAGCCCGAAGGTTTGGAAATTGGCAGAGGCGCAGATAGCGGGAGAAAATTAGCCGTGAAAGCAATAAAGAGCCCTGCAAACATGAAATTGACCAGATGGAACTCCCCAAATCGCACAGACCAGCTCTGAAGAGCACGAAGATGACAAACACGGTGTAGCAGACTTACAGAGGATGAGACCAAGGCCGTCAGAGACGAGGGCCGAGGTTTGAACCTCCAAGCACGCCTCCAGACCCCAGAAATCAACAACAAGACTTCCCAACGAAGACACCAAAGCAAAACAGCATGCAAAGCTTGAATGGGAAGGTAAATTACCAGCGCCCGCTCGCAGTAATTATACTGCGCGACACCTCCTTCGTCCATGTGCGAACCAATGCCGGTGACCTACAACCCGAAAACCGATGGAAGAGTAAGCGAGCGAGAGCAGCTGCTGTGGGCGGCGGAATGGACTGTGAAATTATTGCATCCTTGCAAGAGAACCTAAGTTATATGCCTCGCCCGCTGTGGAATGAATGATGGCTTTAACTGCTGAGGATAGTTGGTGGGACTGGGCTGCCACTTGCCCAGTGGGAATCCCGCCACTGTCCTTTCCCTCTTAACTAACACCCGCAGCCGGGAGATGAAACTCAAGTATTGATCAACTAAGAATTGTATGAAAATTTACTGACCAACTGAGATAATTCTGACATGGAAAGTTCACGTGTAGGTTAAAATAAGTTTTGACAACTACCTAACCCTATTTGAAACAAAATAGTTTACTAGTATAGATGTGAAGGCGCTCGTAAGGATTAAGTTATGTATGTTGAAGATATAAGTTGTCAGGAATGACAAAAAGATTTTGTGCTATGTTAGGGGGTAATATCAATGATTAGAGGCTTAACATTGATGCTTCTATAAGGGTTATGATATTGCAGCAACGTTGTTATAGCCTTTACATAGTCCTTGTCCTTAAACATACAACATTATCATATAGGCCATAATATGTTTACTCGATTTGAGGTAACAGATTTGGATTGCATGATTTAGTGGAAATAACAGAGATAACTTTAGGTCAGACATAGGAAAAACTTGAAGCACATTCGATTTTTCACATGGGCACAAGTTAGTAGTGACAACACCTTATGACAGTGATGATGATTGTAGAGGCTGGCTATTTTGTACAATACATATTATATTAGCTTAGCTGTGGAATGTTGAGCAAAAGAAAAGGAAGTGAAGTGGCACATTGGTAGCAATATAAGTACAAAGGTAGTATATCATTGTTTTGACAACATATTATTATGATATTGAGAACAGGTGGATCTAGTCCGAATATTGTGAAATTTTGTCCACTAGCTAATCAGGGTGGTAGGGTAGGTGTAAGGCAGTAAAGTAGAGTCTCCTTTAGGTTGGAGCTTGAGAACACTTCAAGGAGGCAGTGGGGTGCTAGGGAAGGTTAGAGCCTGCATAGGGCATTAGAGTTGTTGGAAATAATATTGAGAGGGGGGGGGGGTGAATCAGTATTAGCAAATACCCGCGTGTACACATAACTATGTTTAATGCAACTAGTGTATATCTAGTAAACTTATGATTCATTTAATCCTTCATATGTTGATATTTAATTAGTGCATTAGAACTTCATTAACCATATAAACAATAAACAGTTGTAGTAAAACAGAACAGATCATCACACATAAGAAACACACATGAACACCATGATGTAAGCTGGAAACCCAATGCAGGACAAAAACCACCTGCTATCATCTTCCTTTAATATAGAAAAACATGTTTACATTCTTGTACTGGCATAGAATCATACCAGTATGTAGGCGCCCACTTGGAAAAAGCTATAACCTTCTCTAGTTCTCCAGCTACTACTGGAAGGCAGCTACAACCCCTTGGCTCTTGTACTAGCCGATATGTTTACTAGTACGTAGGTGCCGGCCTACTGAAGGCTCCAACCTTCACTCGTTTTCCAGTTGCTACTGGAAGGGAGCTCCAACCCCCTAGCTCTTATACTGGCCAATATATTTACTAGTATGTAGGCACCAGCCTATAGATGGCTACTACCTTCTCTCTTCCTCTAGGGACCACATTTCGTAAATTTTCATACTGGATACTCCTAAAGCACAACACCATAATCTGAAGGCCACGTTTCATCTAGTTTTCATACTGGACCCATCAACAACATTGAAGCACAAAATTAATTACCACTGCAATACAGTCATCAACTACACCAGCATCATCAATCTCTGAATCACCCAACACTAAAACACTGAAACCCTGTCAACAAAACATAGTCACCAGAACACAAAGCAGACCACAAAATTTTGCAACAACAACCAGATCCAACTACAACTTTAAATATCATACTTCATACTATTGAAACTACTCTAATGAGCCGAACCATCATGTATACGCACTTTTACCAAAGAGAACCCACGTACAGATCTGCAAATATTTATTCATAACTTTGCAGCTATTCCAAACAACATTCATACCCAGGTCATATCATTTATACAGTAAAGCATGCGTCAATAGTTCAGATCTAGTATATCCATCATCAAACCACATAATGATAATACATTCCTAGCCTTATGATCCTAATCCATCATCCATCATCAACCACATAGGTGCATCCTTGGTTCCGATGAATCAAAGCATCACAAACCCATAACCAGCCCTCACACTTCATCATATATTCATCACTTGCATACTTGTACATTTGCCTAATGATCTTCTTATCCTTATATAGGTTTAGGCCTCTCTCAATATCATGGTCCAAAACCACGTAGGACCAATACCTTGGACCCAATACCTGGGGTCAATACCTCGGACTAAATACCATGGGCCAATACCATGGAACCAAATACCATGGACTAAACTTAGCTTCCCAACATGTACGAGCCTTTCATTCTGTGAAAGTGTGTGCATATGCTATACACTCCTTTTGGTCTGCCAACCTGCGTGTATACACTCCTTTGTCACGGTGAACCTACATATGCTTCTTTCTGATCATTGATTCTTTTCTATTTACCTACTGCACTGTGATCTGCCATTTGAGTGAGTTGCTATCAAGGACAACACCTTTATCATACCTCTATCATAATGCCAACAAGAGCATCCTAGTTTCAATTGGTAAACATGGTGTTGGAGCATCCTATATGTTGGAGATTGTAAACTAAGGTGTTTGAGTGTCCTTCCAGTTGGAGTTGGTGAACCAGGGCGTTGGAGTGTCCTCAAGGTTGGAGCCTGTAAATCATGGGGTGGGAGCCTCCTTTAGTTGGAGATGAAATATTGATGTAAAATTTATTGAAGACAAATATTAAGAAGTGTTCGGTGGTTTTTGTCCTGGAGGGGTTTCCACCTAAAAATATTGTTGTCTACTATCTTGATGTTTGCACATTGTTGAATAATGTTCTTTATTGTTGATTTATGTTACAAATGATAATAATGTAAATTAATGCATTTTAAAGTTGAAATATACTAATTGAACAAAAATATTGATTCACCCCCTCACAATATTTCAAACAATCGGTATTATAGCAGGTTCCTTCAATTGCAGCTTAACAATTGGAAGGCATATCTCCGGTGAATCAAGATGGGAAAGTCAAGAAGGAAAACTACAAATCATTTAAAGGAATTAAAGGAAGTCCTTGATATTGAAATACTTTCAGAACTTATGACATCTGATGAAGAGAGGCGGGTTGGTCCAATTCCTCTGTTCACTAAATCAAGTTTTGTATTTTGGAAAGCTAAAATGGAATCCTTTTCGAAAGGTATTGGATGTAATGTATGGTTTTTAGTTATTATTATAGACTAGTATACCAATGAATCAATAAGATACAATTCAAAAGTTATGAGTATCATTCTAAGTGATGTACTATATTCTATGAAATCTAATGTACGTCAATGCTCATCAACCAAACATATCTAGGAAGAACTTCAATATCTCTATGCAAGTAGAAACGATACAGGTCAAGATAAATATTTTGACAATCATGCTTCAAATCAATTAGATACTCATATTAAAGAATTTGACAATAATTATGAAGAAGAATAAGAGGATGTAGAGAAATCATTAATTAATGCCTCAAAATAATGGAATAAAAAAAGAGAAGGAAAATCACACTCTCAAAGAATAAGCTTCTCTCTTACAAATCCATGTACAAGAAGCAGAAGCATGAGGCAGAAGTTAGCCAAAAGCAAAAGGAATTGGATACAATTGTTGTAGAAGTAGATAAGCTCAGGAAAGAAATTAAAGGCAGGAGGAAGAAATGTATGACTTCAACAAAGAAACTAAAAAGACCACTCTTCTAAAATTGCAAGTAGAAGAGGGAGAAGAAAGAAGGAAATTGTTGGAAGGAAGATTTCAAGGAGACCTTGCTTAAAAGAAAGGAGAACTTGATGTAGCTCTCATTGAAATCAACAAGCTCAGGGAATGAAAAATCTTAACACTTGCATCATATCGAAAGGAATAATCAAGGATTGGCTCAGTTGAAGATGAAGGTAGAAGAAGTAGGAAAAGCTACATGTGATTAAGGCACAAGCTCCAAGTCTCCGAAAAGACGCATTGATGAGAAGGATGATAGAAGGATCCCTTAAAGTCTGAATTAAGGTGAAGGACAAAAGCATGTTAAAAATGTTTCACCTCCTCCAAAGAAGAATGATTGTAGAAGATAATGAAGACAAGAAATCTAATCCAAGTACCCTAACATTCTTAATGGCTATTTTTTATCACGTTGTATCTTCAGACATGTGGTCAGGGATTGTAATATGTATAATATGGCTAACCATCAAAGATGTTATCAAAACCCTAGAAGCAAGTTTGCAAGATTGCATGATAGGTTTCACAATGACTTTGATAGTAGGAAGTATATGTCATTTTCTCCATTATTCAGGCCCAACGTTGAATGTTACAATTGCCATAACTATGGGAATATAGCTTGTGATTGCAAATACAAGATGGAATCTTCCATGAATTACAATCCTAACATCCGATACGAGAAGATTTGGAGAAGAAATAAAAAAGAAGAAGATCAAGTAAATTAAAAAGCCTTTACAATCATGATTTCAGGGTTTGTAAAAGTGAAAGGTCACGATGAATCAACATGTCTAATCAAGGATGTTGAAGTTCAAGATGATCCAGTTAAAGAACTGGTTCATACGTTATTCTGAAGAATCTAGTTTGATGACTCTCTGTCCTATGAATGATGAAGAGGAGAAGTCTTTATAAGTGGTAGGGACTCATTGACCAGTTGCAAGACGGAAAATGTGAAGAATTCATCAGAAATTTTGTCAACATTATCAAGAAATTAGTAAGTTTGAGGAGTAGTAGGTTTACAAAATAGAATTTTAGAAGGTCCTAATTATGGCAAGCCATGAAAGGAATTTATTCAAGGGGGAGAAAAATATGTCTCATGAAAATAAAAGCAGGTAACTTGTTAGGGGAAGTCACCCTCTTCCATTAATGTCAAAGGGTGGGGGAGACATTAGGAAAATGAGATCAAAGGCATGAAATGAGGGGGGACAATGATCACAAAGACATTACGTGTTTCCATCAATGAAAAATGGGGAGATTGTTGAATGGTGTTTTCATTGATGCCAACAACTGTTATTGAACACTATTAATATTTGTCTGATTTTCCTCAGTTGAAAGCTCCGAAGGAAGATGTCCCAAGAAACCATAGAAGGCACACACTTGTTTGAATATTTGAGGAAAAATATCAGTCAAGTTTCTCCTAATACCACCATCATTAGAAGCTCTTCATCGAGAGTATTCCAATGATATATGACATGCCTTGGGACTCCACACAGTTTCACAATTATGTACCATCAAATTTTGTGCACCCATCTTGTCGGAATAAGCCCCAAAGGGAGATGAGGTGGCATGACATGATAGGTTAGCCTAAGGATGAAGACATCTCTCTATTTTCAGTGATAAAAAAAATTAATTTAATTATTAAAAGGTCATTTAAGAAATTTCAAAGTATGGTTCCTTCCAAGGCAGCTTCGTTCCATGTGGGAATAAACAATTGAAATTTAAAATTATTTTTCTAAGCTCCATTTTTAGGGCAACTCAACTTCCTTAACCCTCCAACTATATCTATAAAAATTAAAATTGATTCTCATCTCAAATATTCAAGAAATTTTCGCATTTTCTCTATGTGAAACAATTTTGGACCCTTGGAGAAAAAGGTACACATTAAGGGAGACTGAAATTTTTTGTTTAATATTTCTCTCTTTATTTTAAGACCTGTGGAAACATTGAAGATTTGTCTAAAGGTCGAAGTTGTTGGTTCAATTTATAGATATTTTAAATGTTTTCCTTAGCTTCATGCTATTCTATTTGGATGGACAAATCTATGAAGAATATCACTCTATATTCTCTGCAGTCAAGGTTGTGTTTTACATCTTGAAGAAGGTCAAAAGTTTTGTGTTTATTTTGGATGAAGAAATTCACTAGAGTAGTCTTTATTATTTTTTGAATTTAATGGTCTCGTTTTAGGGTTTTACGGGATCCTTCAAGTTCTTTTGCAAACCTTGTTTGAAGGAAATCTTTGGCATCTCTTGAAGACTGTATTTATTGAAGCTTTGACCATTCAGAAGGTGTATCTATCTTGGGCATCAATTGGTGATATCATTATTAGTTAACCCACTGGTTTTATGTTGGAAATCTTTGAATCTGTATGATGACACATATCTTAAGGCCGTTTCATTCGGTTATATGATCTTCGACAGCTTCAACAATACCGTGACTTATTTGTTAGCTTAGTTCTGTAGCAAGTATGTGATTTGTGAAAAAATCATGCATTGTAGGCCAAGGTTGGAGACTTCTCCGGGGTATATGAAGTGCTTGCTCCTGAAACTAACATATATCCTAAAGATTAAAAAATAGTCTTGAGCCTAGTGAGAGTGATGGAGGATAAATCAAGGAAAACTTTTGAGGTACTCATCCAATTCTGAAGCTAAAGACTCTATTTTGATTTGTGCGTATTTGGAAACAAGTTTAGGAAGACATCCAACATATTTATTTTAGAAAACTCCTATACAAAGGAGAACTCCTTTTGAGACCAAGGTTTTCGACTAGAATCTAAAGTGGATTTGAAGGACATATTTCTGAATATTCTAAATCACTAGAATATCCAAAGATTATTTGCAAAATTGATGGGTGATCAAATACATTTTTTGCAGTAGCTTACTATGACTATGTTGGGTAAATTTCAAGGCAAGTCTCTAGCCTCAACCAGTAAAAGCTTTTACTAACTGAAGGTGAAGTTTGTTTAATTCATTGATACAATATGCTATGGATTTCTCTTGTAAGCATAATTTGAATCTCTCAAATTTTTCTTTTAAACCATGGTAAAATTATATTATATGCTTCCACACTTGACGAGTAGATGCATTGTTCAAAGGAAAATCACTAAGATAAATAAAATTGGAGTGGCCCAATGCGCCCCTTAAAAGCACAAAGTGCGTTAGTGCAATGGGCTCCATGATGTCAAGATGTTATGATGATGCTCCACAAAGTCATAACGAAGTCCACATTTTATTTCAACATGTGACCATCATTTTCTCCACGAAGTCGACCTTTTATTTCAAAAGGTGATCCTTTCAAAATGAGCCCCAAAGCCTTTTTTTCAAAAGGGTTATTACAAAATCTTTTTAAATAATTATTTTCAAAAGTGTTTTTACAAAAACAATTTATTTCAAAGTTTATTTCTTTAAAGGGGGTTCTTAAGATTCATATAACACCTTGCTTTGAAAAGTGAGAATTTAATATATATACATATATATCTATATCAATATCTATATATTGTTTAAAAGATTTTTAAAAAATCTTTTAAAAAAGATGAGCTATTCTATTGCAAAAGAGGGCATTTCAATTTAAAAAGTTTTTTAAAAAAGGGATTAAAAAAAAAAAAACAAAGAGGCATACTTCCGCATTTTAAGGAATGGCTTCCTCCAGTTCTTTGCTATAGACCCTGATTCTGCTTGGAAAAAATTATGAGTTTTGGTCTTTAAGAATGAAGAGATCTCTACAAGCCCAAGTGTATTAGGATACACTTCACAATGCCTATGTAGACCTGACCCAAGAAGCATGGGAGACCACATAGTCAAATGTTGGATATAGAACTCAATTTATGACTATATCTTTGACAAGATAACTAGCGCATCCACAGAAAAATAGTCTTGGGATATTTGGAAAACTGCGTATCAAGGTAACAATACAATGAAGATTGTTAAATTGTAGATAATGAGAGATTAGTTCGAAACCTTGAAGATGACTTGACACGAATAATGTGGACCAGTACATGACAAGATTCATGGGAATAGTAAATAAGATGAAACTCATTGGTGAAAACATTACAGATATGAAGGTTTTTGAAAAAATCCTTCGAAGTTTGTCCAAGAAATATGACAAGGTTGTAATAGCCATTTCGAAATCGAAAGATTTTACAACTTTCTTAGTAGAATACTTGACTGGATCACTTTTGGCACATGAGAAAAGACTCAACTTGGCAGAAGATTTCGTGGAACAAGATTTCAAAGAACAACTCTCTCTTGGTAGAGACAGAGGCAGAGGATATAGAGATGGAAACAAGCGAGGTAAAGGTTGAGGTAGAGGAAAATCAAAACATCATTATCCAATCGAGCAATGCAGACCTCTACAAAACCAAACGCAGAGAAGTAGAACATTGAGAAAATCTAATGTTCAATGCTATTACTGCAATAATTTTGGGTGTTACAAAGAGAATCCTCTGAGACAATGTTTCTTTCTTGCCATACTTCTAAAGACACTCATAGCGAGGACCTTTGGTTGTTGGAACGTGGCTGCAACAACCATATGATAGTTAACATAAATTTTATTTCTTATCTTGATTTTTCCATAACATCAAAAATTACTGTTGGAGATTGTTCCTATATTAAAGTTGAAGGGAAAGGTATTGTCCCTATTCTTACAAAACAAAGGTAGTAGAAATACATACCTGATGTTTATTATGTTCCACATCTGAAGCATAAGCTCATTAGTGTAAGTCAATTAACGGAACATGGTTATGATATAATATTCCAAGGGAACACATGTTATATCTATGAAAAACCACCCAATAGGACTGATAGAAAAGGTTGACAAAACCAAGAATAGGATGTTCCCATTGACTTGTAGAAGTTGAAATCTCTCATAGTATTTTTCACACAATATGTCAAGAATAAATGAGTCTCACCTATGGAATTCTAGGTATGGCCATATCCCATTCAAGAGTCTAAGTCTACTTCAAAAACATTCTATGGCCATTGGTATCCTTGTTCTAAATGAAAAAGTTTGTAATTGTGAAATTTGTATTCTAGCAAAGCATAAAAGAGATAGCTTTCTGACATCTTCCTCTAGAGCATAAAAACCTTAAGAGATAGTCCATACAGATATATGTGGCCCATTTCAGACACAATCCATTGGTGGTAGTCTTTATTTTCTAACCTTCATTGATGATTATAGTAGGAAGATATGGGTATATTTTCTCAAAAATAAATGATACACATTCTCAAGGTTCAAAGAATTCGAAGTAGAAGAAGGAAAGAAGAGTGGAAAGCCTTTAAAATTCCTTAGGTTAGATAGAGGAGAAGAGTACAACTCCAATGACTTCAAAGATTTTTGTCAACAACAAGGAATCATAATGAAAAACACAAGAAGATATACCCCACCAAAGAATGGAGTAGCAGCAAGAAAGAAATAGTGAAACATGAACATGGCCAAATGTATACTTTGTGAGAACAAGTTGTGAAATGACTATTGGGCTGAAGGATATTTAATAGCAGTGTATGTTCTCAACAAATCTCCAACAACCAATCTCCAAGATATAGTACCTGAAGAAGCATGGGATGGCGAAAAGGTAAATGTATCTCACATTAGAATTTTTTTATTAGTAGGATTTTAAAATGTTCCTGAACAACTAAGAAAGAATCTTGACGATATGAGTGAAAGATATATTTTCGTAGCCTATAGTGAGAAGTCAAAGGCCTACAGACATTAGAATCTAGTTACCAAGAATTTTATTTTAAGCAGTGATGTTAAATTTTTTGAAAATAAATCTTGGTTTGATCCTGTTGATGAAGCTTCAAATCATTTTTTTTTATCCACCACAGCTACCAAGATTCTGGGTTCAAGAAGAGCCATACCATTCTGAAAATGGTACATCTTCAAGAAGTGAATCCAATAGTGATTAAACATCTTCAGAAGACACTCACAAGAAAAGAAACATTAGAGAAATATATGAACAAGGGCATGATTTTGACCAATAGAATATGTTTACATTTCTTTCGTCTCAACCAACCCATTTGGAAGAAGTAGTTAAAGAAAAGCATTGGGTTGTTGTGCTGAACCAATAAATTGCTACCATGGAGAAGAATCATACTTGAGAATTAGTTGATCTCCCAAGAGATAAAACCATAATTGGTGTAAAATGGGTATATAATACCAAGGTTAATGAAAAAGGAGAGATTGAAAACATAAGGCAAGGATGGTTGCCAAAGGATTCTCACAACAATTTGGTATCGATTATGGTGAAACCTTTGCTCTAGTAGCAAGGTTAGACATTGTCAAAACCATTTTATCGACAATAGCTCAACATGAATGGAAAGTATATCATCTTAATGTAAATTTGCCTTCTTAATGGTATATTGCAAGAAGAAGTTTATGTAGAGTAGCCTCCTGGTTTTGAAGTTCCCAGATAGAAGCATAAGGTATACATATTGAAGAAAGATTTGTATGGTTTGAAGTAAGCTCCAAGAGATTGGTACAGTCACATCTATACCTATCTCATCAAAAGTGGTTTTTGCAAAAGTAGCAATGAGTTAACCTTGTATACCGAAACTCATGAAGATAAAATTCTTATTGTATGCCTTTATGTAGATGATGTTCTTTATATAGGCAACATTATGTTAGAATATTTCAAAGAAGAATTGCAAATAGAGTTTGATGTAATTGATCTAGGTGTCATGAAATACTTCTTAGGCATTGAAATTCAACAATCTACAAATGGCATTATTGTTGGTCAACAAAAATATGCAACTGATATCCTCCAAAAGCCCTGAATGACCAATTCTAAACCAGATGATACACCAATTTCTCAAGGCCCTAAGCTGAGAAAAGATGTAGCACCATCAATTAATCCCACACTGTATAGAAGTATAGTTGGTAGCTTGTTGTATCTCACTTCAACTAGACCTGATATCATGTTTACAACAAGTTTTATCTCCAGGTTTATGAAGTTACCTAAGATTTATCATTGGAAGGTTGCAAAAAGGATCTCAAGATATATTGCAAGGACCATATACTATGGTTTGTTCTACACACATTATGAAAATTGTTCACTTTTGGGTTATGCAAGCAGTGAGTTATGCAGGCAGTCTAGATGATCACAAAATCACCCTAGGGTGTTATTTTCATCTTGGAACAAATTTTATTTCATGGGCGTCTAAGAAACGATCAATCATTTCAATATCTTCTATAGAGTCATAATATGTAGGAGAAAATTCAACAGCTTATCAAGCAGTGTGGTTGAGAAGATTATTGAAAGATATTTCAAATGTTTAGAAGGAGCCAACTCCTATTTATTGTGATAAAAGTTCAAAAATTTCTATATAAAAAAAAAAATCATATTTTCCACAAAAAGAGCAAGAACATTGACACATGTTTTCATTTCATCCATGATCTTGTCAATGTTGGGGACATAGTACTTGCTTTTTGTGGTTCCAAAGATCAACTTGCATATATTTTCACAAAGCCATTGGGAAAAGATGTATTGGAATTTCAAAGACAACAATTAGGCATTATGAGTTCCTCTACTTGTAAAATTTGAGATTAGGAGGGGATGTGAGATATTAATTTCACTATCTGCTAGGTGTCATCACATTTGATTTCATTGTCTGCTAAGTGTCATAGTAAGTTTAATTTTACTTCAGTTTAGCCAAGCTTCACTCGAGTCATTTATTGGTGATGTTTTCAATGTATTCTCTTTAACTATTTTGAATATTGAGAAGAGAAATATCTGTTCCACGATTCCTCTTCATTCTTTGTCACGAAAATGCAAGTCTCCTTTTCAAGCTATACATGCAATGACGCAAGTTATTTTTCTTTTTTAGTTGCGCAACTGCCAAGGTTTTTCAAGGATTTAAGCCACGGAGGAGAGAAAACTCATCACTCATCAAATGAAGCATAGGCACAGATCATAGATGACTCCCAAATCTAGCTTCTTCAGCCCCCCAGTGAGTTACCTTCATCGCCATCATCAGGCTTCAGCTCGTTATGCAAAAACTCCAGATATATGAGGTACAAACTTCAATCTCATTTCCTTAGAGGACATGGTATGGTAAGCAGTGAATGCATGCATTATAGTCAATTTTCAAATAAAATTTGTATGTTATTTATGCCAAAAAAGTGTATCATATAGGCTTACATAAACTCTTTCATCGTCTTTGCATCAATTCTCATATAATCCAAAGGCTAGCAGGATAGAAAAATGTAGTGATGAACCCAATGCCCAGATTTCAATACTAACGTAGAAAATTATTTTATATTCGCATAAATCAAAATTATTTAGATTTCACTTTACCAGATGAATATATCCATCCAACCATAAAGAAATCCTTCATTGTAATTCAAAATTCATTGTTTTTCACTTTCTAGATGAATATATGTGGCCATTACAAAAACTTCTTCAGTTCATATGAGAATCAAGTGAAACGCTTGTCCTCCTTAATAAATTTTATTTTGTTGTTGATTAAGCTTTTTTTCAATTAAGTTAATGATTGTTAATTAAGTTACAAGATTTTATAAATTTTATCTTCCTTTACTGAATAAAATACAAACTATAATTATTCTCTTTGCAGAGAAAACTGTAGTTATTCTCTTAAACCTCCACTGTGTCTGTAAGTTAGTTACATGTATCCTATTGTAACATCCAAAAATTCATAGAGTAATCATCAATATCTAGCATGTATGTAGATATCCGGATAGACCAAACTTCTTACTTTTTCATTGGCCAAGTTCAAGAGGCACTGTAAGTTTCCAAAAGCAGGTTCTCTAGCCATCTGTGTCAATTCACAAAGACTTTTACTTCATCAAGTTTTTGTAATATTCTTACATAGAGAAAATAAATGTAAATTAAAACATATGGAAGTTTGAGACCCAACCCGACCAATGTCTACTTTCTGAATGTATGTATATTTAGAATTTATAAAATAATATATAGTTCACATAAACCAACAAATTAGCTTTGGATTATGGGACTATTACTTATATAAACATAAATTCTAGTAAGTGATATGTATTTATCAATGCAATAATGTGTGAGTAAAGTGGGTTGAGGAAAAAACACTTCCTTTTCATTGAAAAATAGAGAGTACATTTACTGATATTTTTCTCATAGAGTCATTAGTTCTCAAATATTTTTATACATGATTTTTCCAGTTTGTGTTTATTTTTTTTCCTATTCATTATATATGTTGTAAAAATTCTATTCTATATGCACTTTCCTCCATAATATCATACCATATGTGTTGATCTAGACCCATGATTCATTGTGCTATGTAACTCTAGTTCAACATTCTTGAACAAAGAAAAGGAAGTTGATCCAAGGAAAATCCCTCCCCTTAATACTTAATAATTAAGGCTCACTTTTCATTGAATTAAATCAAATATTTAGAAAAACTATTAATTTCACACAGGTTTCTTTTAAGGAATTCAGGTAAGAAAAACTAAAATTGACCAAGGACCATTTTCTACAACCCTGAAACTTATCTAAGAAGAGTTTTGTTGGAAAAAAAAATTGGAAATAGCCTTAGAAGTGGTCCATAAAAAAATTGTATTGAATCTGGTTGATTTCTTTCAGGGCAGTAGAAAATGGCCCCGAACGTGTCTTATTATAATTATATTTGGTTGATTTCTTTCAGGGTAGTATAAAATGGCCCTGGCCTTGTCTTATCAGAATTCCTTTCGTGAATCGTGTATGAAACAAATGAATCTGATTCTCAAAAAAAAATTATTTGAAATTAGAAAACAACGGGAAAAGGAATTAACATGGTACAAAAAAATAAAACATGCAAAGAAAATGCTTCCCATTGTTTGATTCTCCACATGATTTGATTGCAACAAACTTGGGAGATGTTTGGAAAATAGAAATTAAAGGAAACATAAATTTCCATCCACCTCGTGACATTTTCTTTTTTAGGGTTAAGAATGGAAACTGCATATCCAACACTAGATAACTATTATATTGAAAATTGCAACTGCAACTTCAAAAAATGAGTACATGTCATATTATCTAATTTTCTATTTCTTTACCTAGGAAGGGGATTTCATCAAGATTATGCTTCTCTTACTGGAAGTGAATTTGAATCCCTCATAATAGATGCATTATTTTCACTATCTCAAAATTTACCTTCCAGTTCAAGAAAGTTTGTAGTGTACTTAGGAGGGTAATATGGGGTATTAAGGGAGGTATTTAAAGGTAATAATAGTAAAATATTATATATTTATATAAAGGTCATCATCAGAAAATAAGGCTTATTTAATAGTAAATATTTTACAGAAGGAACCTTGTACTAATACTAAGGCTTTTTACAATATTTGTAATCACGTTATGACATAGGCCTTATTTATTAATGACAATCTTTACAACAATACTTGAACATCTATGATTTTCTAGTGACTCATAATGACACATAATTTGGTGACATATTGTTATGAAACCAGCTCACAAAAAGATAGAAAAGATAGATCAACGCCTTAGAATTCAGCCTCTTTGAGGGGCCAACCTCCTTTAGATTACATAAATGAATGATTCCTTGACGATTAAAATGACAAAACCTCCTTTCTAAATATAGGAGTCAAAGGAGTCACAATATAACCCAGCCAAACTAACAATAATAATATAAAGGCACAAAAATAACAATAGAGGGATTCTATGGGGCAAAGTAATAACAATATGTGGACAATAGGGGCACAAAAATATTAATATGGGATACAACTACAATAGTAATGGGCTAATCACTAGTATTGTAGGGACCCAACATGCCCCTCTCCTTAAAAAAAAAGTGGTGTTCTCAATGCTTGAGTAGTTCTAGATACTTCTGTATAAAATTCTCATCCTCCCATGTGGAATCTTCAGCAGATAAATTCTTCCACTTGATGAGATACTCCGAAATTGATCGATTTCGTAGCTGTCGAGTTCTTGTTTTTGTGACTACTTTTGGTTCCAATATAATTTTTCCTTCCTCTTCAAGTTCTAGCAATATTGTGTGAACTGAGAACTTGTCACCTATAAACTTTTTTAAACATGAAACATGGAAAACTGGGTGCACACAAGAAGCTGCAGGAAGCTCCAATTTGTATGCCATAGTACCAATCTTTTGCAACACATTGTATGGACCATAATTTTTTGGTGATAATTTATTATATTTCTTAGCTTGCTTGAGGGGCATTTGTTTATATGGTTGTAGCCGTAGGAACACCCAATCACCTACATCAAAAATTCTTTCGTTGCGATGTTGATCTACCTGTTGTTTCATTCTATTTTGTGCCAACATGAGGTTATCCTTTAAGAGTTGGAGGACTTGTTGTTGATGTTCGATGTGGTGTTCCATTGCTTGAACCTTTAAATTTTCTCTTAAATATGATGTGATGGATGGTAGCTGATATCCATAAAGTTCCATAAATGGGGTCATTTTGTTGCTATATGAAAGGAAGTGCTATACCACTATTTAGCCAAAGGAAACCATTTGAACCATTGTGTCTATTTATCAGATAGAAAGCAACGAAGATATCCTTCCAAACATTTGTTTACTATCTCAGTTTTCCCATTAGATTGAGGCTGATAAGATGAACTATGAGCTAACTAAGTACCAAGACAAGAAAATAATGTTGTCCAAAAATTTCCAGTGAAAATGGGGTCTCTGTCACTTATAATAATCTTTGGATTTCCATGTAGCTTTTGAATTGTTTCCATAAATGCAGTAGAAATTTTACTGGCTTTAAATGGATGTGATAATGCACAAAAGTGTGCATACTTGCTAAGTTTGTCAACTACCACTATGATGACACTCTTTCCCCCAGACTTGGGTAAACCTGTGATAAAATTCATCGAAACCTCCTCCCAACGTTGGCTTGGAATGGATAAAGGTTGTAATAGACCCCGGGTCTTAATTGTTTCAACTTCATTTTGTTGGCAAACCAAACATTCTGTCACAAACTTTTGAATATCCAATTTAAGGCCATCCCAAAAAAATTCCTTCTCAACCCTGTGGTAAGTTTTTAAAAATCTTGAGTGCCCTCCTAAGGGAGAAGTGTGCAACTCCATAAGAATCTTTTGTTTGAGTTGGGAATTATTACAGAGGTATAAGTGATTTTTGTACCATAACGAATCATTTTTCTAGCTAAATGTACCATATGTACTGGAATCCTGTTGTAACTTTCGAATAAGTGTCCACACTTCTTCATCATTCTTCCATTCCTCCTTTCCTTCATTTATTCAATTTGGTTGGATAATAGAAATGGTACACAACAATGCTTCCACATCCCATCCTTTCTTGAGAGTGCATCTACCACCACATTTTGCTTCCCTTTTTTGTAGATGATTTCAAAGTCATAACCCAACTTCTTTGTGACCCACTTTTGTTGCTCTTCAGAGGATAATCTTTGTTCTAAAAATTATTTAAGGCTATCATGATCCATTTCTACCTTCGAGTGTGTTCCCATTAGGTTAGGTCACCATTTCTTAAGTGCATGTAGTATTGCCAACATTTCCTTCTCATAAATAGCTTTGTGTAAAAACTTTCCCTTGATTGGACGACTTTCAAAAGCAATGGGTCTTTCATCTTGCATTAAAACAGCACCAATTCCATTTCTTGAAGCATCACATTCCACAATAAAGGTTTTTGTGAAGTCCAGTGTAGCTAAGACCAGTGCTTGGCACATTGCCTCTTTAAAATGTTCAAAGGCCTTTATTTCTTCTTGAGTCCATGAAAATGCATCTTTCTTCAATAATGTTGTTAGAGGGGCTGCTATTATCCCATAATACTTAACAAACTTGCGATAATACCCTATCAATCAGAGAAATCCTCGTAGATGCTTTATGGATGTGGGGATTTTCCATTCTTTAATGGCCTTAGTTTTGCTAGGATCTACCTTAACTCCTTCATGAGATACAATATGACCCAGATATTCCACCTCTTATACTCTAAAGAAACATTTGGATCTTTTTGCATATAATTGTTTCTCCTCCAATAGTTGTAGCACCCTGTCAACATGTTCAACATGATCCTTCCAAGACTTGCTGTAGATTAGTATCACCAAAAAATACTAACACAAATTTTCTAAGGAAGGGTTTGAAAATGGAATTCATCAAACCTTAAAATGTACAAGGTGCATTGGTAAGGCCAAAAGGCATGACCAAAAATTCATAATGACCCTCATGAGTTCTAAATGCTATTTTCGGAATGCCTTCAGTCTTCATTATGATTTGATGATATCCTGAATGAAGATCCAACTTGGTGAAGTAAATTGATCCATGCAATTCATCCAATAATTCATCAATGATAGGAATGGGAAACTTATCTTTAATAGTGAGCTTGTTGAGCTCCCTAAAATTTGGACACATGCACCATGATCCATCCTTCTTGTTCACCAATACTATTGGAGAAGAGAAATAACTTTGACTAGGTTGAATTATACCAGCCTCTAGCATTTTTGCAACCATACGTTCAACTTCACTCTTTTGGGCATAGGGATATCTGTACAGCCTGATGTTTGGAGGAAGACTTCTTGGAATCAGATGAATAGCAAGATCATGATCACGAATAGGTGGGACACCTTTGGGACTCTCAAATACCTTGGAATGATTGTCCAAGACTTTTTGTAGATCTAGAGAAATAGATGATTTCGATGTGGAAACATCTAGTGAATATAATTGTGCAATTACACCTCTTTGTTCCCTTTTTAGAAGATTTGTCATACCGTTAGACCTGATTATCTTTCCTGGTTTCCCTGTAATAACCCATAATTCAACTTCCTCTCCTTCCGTAGAAAATTTCATGAAAATTTCATGAAAATTAAAAGCTATTGTACCCAAGGATTGTAGCCATTGGACTCCTAGTACAACATCAGCACTTCCCATTGGAATGGAATGCATTGGGCTAGTCAATACATATTCTCCCATGGATAGCTTGATATTATGGCACTTTCTAGAGCAATTTATTGTTCCTCCATTTGCAACCATCACTTGACACTCTGGTGCTGGATACAGGAAGCAATTCAATTCTTTTGCTACCTTACAATGAATAAAATTGTGGGTACTTCCTGAATCAATCAGCACTATTACCTTTTTCTTCTTAATTTGTCCTTTTATCTTGATGGTTTGAGAAGTAGTAATTCCCGCCAATGCATTACAAGATATGGTCAGATTCATTTCTTCTTTATCTAGGCTTTATTCCCAGAGTATATCCTCTTCTTTTAACCTTTCTTGCTCCTTTTCTTCTTCCACTTCACAATCTATGTAGAATAATTTCTTCTCAGCACACTTATGACCTTTAGTGTATTTGCTATCACAACTGTAACAAAGCCCTTTTGCTCTTTTTTCTTCCAATTGTTGTGGTGTCAACCTTATAGGTTGTGGAAGACTAGGGGCAACAACACTTCCATCTTTATAGTTGTGAGTGGTATGCTTCCTGGTTGCCATAATTTTGCTTTCCATTTTTCTTGCTAACCTGAATGCCTTCTCTACTGAATCAAGTTCCAAAAGGCGAACATCATGTTGGATATTATCCTTTAAAGTCCCTATGAACACATCAATCCTATGCTCCTCTGGAATATTTTTTACCCCTGTGTTCAATTTTTGGAACTCCTTAATGTGCTCCATTATTGAACCCTTTTGTTTGAGACTTATCAATTGGCTAAAAAAAGTGTTGCTTTTTGTATCCTCATAATATGCTATAAATTCTTCTGTAAAAATTTCCCCAGTGATAATTTGTTTACGAGAGAAAAGCCATTGATACCATACAAACTTATTTGGTTCCAAATATAAAGTTGCAATACGTACCTTTTGTGTGTTTTGCACATGAGATCGAAAAATTGCTCCATTTGTAATATCCATGTTGCGGGATCCTTGCCATCAAACTTCCTCATACCGATTTTTGGAATATGGTGGGTCTTCAATCCAAAATTAGAGTCTATGAAATCATGATTAACATTTCTTTTGTTCGCATCATGATTTTCCTTTACTACCCTTTCACCATTATTAAGTATTTCTTGTAGAATATTTGTCAAATCTGTCTTCAAATCTGCCATGTCTGTCTTCAATTCTTTCTTCAAATCTATCTTCAAATCATCCATCTTAGCTTCCACGCCATTCATCTTAGCTTCCATGCCCTTTATCTTAGATTCCACGCCATTTATCATAGCTTTTGTTAGCTTTTGTGAGAGTGACATTTGTTGCACTTGGTCTTGTAATTTTGATATATCATGTAATATTTCTTCCTCTTCTTCATGAGTTATGCTAGAGCTTTTAGGTTTCTTACTAGGTGTTTGCATTTTCTTTCCTTGGGGCATCAGTAACCGATAAAAATGCTCTACTATGCCCTTTGAATTCCTTAAAAATAAATTTTCAAACAAAGCTTAAGCAAAAATTTAAAAAAATCTACACACCTTTTTTCACTTTGAAGGAGCTCGATATTGCGTCTGACGTATCTATGTAATTTCAAATCATCCAATTGTGAGATTGTGACTCGCAATAGCCCTCCATTTCCTCTCTCCAATATCACCAGTCTGATCCAAATTGGATTCTCCAAGGAAGA
Source organism: Pinus taeda (assembly GCA_000404065.3). Lineage (NCBI taxonomy): Eukaryota > Viridiplantae > Streptophyta > Pinopsida > Pinales > Pinaceae > Pinus > Pinus taeda. Next base: position 79,942 of record APFE031035675.1, on the reverse strand, counting down.
ATTATATCAAATCTCCCATAGTGACCTGATTATAGACTAGTTCAATAGAGCGAACTTGTACGACATGCCACCTATCCCTGTTTCGACCTTTGGATTTGGAAAATTTATACAAGAAACTACAATCCATATTTTTTCTATACCTTCTTACTAAATTTCAATCCAATGCTCACATAGAAGGCTATGACGATTTTCCCTAGGTCACTTTGTGAATGGAGGATTGTCCTGCAATTTAAAAGGGGATCCTCCAGTATTCGTAGTCTGTGTGGTATGTGGGGTGTTGGTTATGGTGGTAGTCTGCTGTGAAAAGCTTTTGAAATTAGACGCAAGGTTCAATGGCGATTTCTTCTCAATTGTTTTTTTTTTTTACTTTTGAAACATTGCAGAAAAAATTTGTAGCGAAAATGCCACGATGACCTATTTGGAGTAGTGAAACCCTAGAATCCAAAGCTCCGATAACAAATGTTATGAAACCAGCTCACAAAAAGATAGAAAAGATAGATCAACACCTTAAAATTCAGCCTCTTCGAGGGGGTAATCTCCTTTACATTACAGAAATGAATGATTCCTTGATGATTCAAATGACAAAACCTCCTTTCTATATATAGGAGTCTAAGGAGTCACAATATAACCCAGCTGACCTAGCAATAATAATATAAAGGCACAAAAATAACAATAGAGGGATTCTATGGGGCACAATAATAACAATATGGGGACAATAGGGGCACAACAATATTAATAAGGGATACACATATAATAGTAATGGGGTAATCACTAGTCTTGTGGGGACCTAACACATATAACGTCCTAAAGTCTTCAATGAACTTGAATCCTAAAAGATTGAAACTTTTTGATAACCAAACTGAGTTACTTGCACCATTAGTAACTAGCCACAATAATTAAGCCTGAAAATATTACATTTTTCAAATTCAAGGGTTTTGAATTTAATTCTACAATAAAAATAGTATTTTTCTCTCATGAGTATACATATGATTTCTGTAGGAGTATAGTCTCTCATGTAGCACATCAAACTATAAATGTGAATAAATTTATCTATTCAATTTTTTAGTTAATTATACTCTTCTAATTATCGAGTTTTTTTTAATTGATTTTCAAATATAAATTGTGCAAATTAAAATTGGTTGTGGTAGGTAAGTACATATTCTTTTTTCCACTCATTTCCCATTGCAACGGAAGAAAGTTAATCAGCTTCACAAATTAGACTGCCCCTTTCCCAACATAAATATTCCATAGTGGCATAAAAAAAAATCCAAAACAAAGAATATCGAGAAGCAAAAACAAACTTTGAAGCAAGGCTACGTGTAGCTGTGAAATTTACTCATTCTTATAGTGGAGGAGCAAGTGGAACAACTAGTTCAAAGGTTTTCTTTTGCCCTTATTTTATAACACAAAAATCAAAAAATGTAGGAAGAGTTCGATGGCATTTACATGGAATGGGGAAATAAGAAAAAATAACTTTGTGCCTGAGTGTACCGAAAACAGAGAAGTCTTCTTTACATAAGAAATTTATTGAACTTGAAAAGTTGAGATGTATTATTGAAGTTTTAATTGAAACCAACAATAATCCTAGTGGATTAACAGTAGGTAGTCCACACTCTTATTCTCAACATCAGGTTTTTGTTTCCCACCTTGAAAAGTTATGGGATGTAAAAGGGAGGGGAAATATTGATGTATCCATTAGACGATTTTTTTTGCAAATAACAAGGCTTTCAATCTTTGCAGGTCTTCTTATTGGAAGGAAATGGTGAGGGATCTAGTTAAAACTACTCCTAAAAGTTACAAACCTCCTATTTATGAAAATATGAGGACAATAATGTTATCTTGAGAGAGGGCTTGGGTTGAAGCTATACCTCATGACATTAAAGATAGTTGGAAGGAATATGGGGTCACCATTGTCTCAAATGGTTGGATATATGTCAACCATCATCCCCTAGTTAATATTTTGGTTTCTATCCCAAAAGGAGTTAAGTTCAAAAAATCCTATGATACCAAAAGAATTACATAATATGGTCCATATCCAATGGGTCTCTTCAAAGAGGCAAATAAAGGTTGGAACAGAAAAAATGGTCCAAATTATTACAGATAGTGCCTCAAATAATGTCCTTGTTGGGGGATTGATTGAGGATGAATACACAACAAGTTTTTGGACTCCTTTTTCTATGCACTCCATTAATTTGCTCCTAAAAGATATTAATAACATTACACGAATTGGAAAAACTATAACTGAATCAAAGATGCTACAAAATTTTATTGTTAATCATGAAACATCGATAGCTATTTATAGTAAATATGAAAATATTTAGTTTCTTTGATATGTCAAGACTAGATTTGCATCTGAATTCATTATGTTTCAGTGCCTTATTAAAATGCATCAATCTTTGAGAGAGATGGTGGTATCAATGGATTGGCATAGGTGGAATGGTTCTCATATTGGGATGGCCCAAAAGTTTAGAAAATTATTGTTGGTCTTTCTTCAGAGGATTTCTGGAAGAGGGTGGAGGATATAGTCACCTTCATTACACCTATTTTTTCCACCCATCTCATATTTGATAGTGATCAACCATGCTTAGGGGATGTGTTTGAGAGTATGGATCAAATGAGAGAGAAGGTTGATTACATAATGGAAGATGAAAATTCTAGGATTGACAAAGACACCAAAAATGAAGTGTGGGAACTTAGTCTAACATGGTGGAAAATGCTTCATAACCCTCTTCATTCAATTTCTTTCCTACTCAATCCTAAATGGTTTCATAAGAAATCATCTTCAGATGTAGAGGTGATGCAAAATTGGGACACTTTTATAAGTAGGTGTTATGATCATCAGGATCACACTAATTTGCGACTTGAGTTGGGAAAGTGCTTGAGATAAGAAGACCACTTTGCAAATGATGACTATTCATACAATAGAGAACAACTTGGACCCATAGACTTCTAGATGAAATATGGTACAGAGACTCCCTTGCTTCATCAATTGGCTATTTTTTTTCTTTCACAGATATGCCTAATAACAAATACCTTTAATGTATTGATTTATTGTTTAAGCAATTAAGTCTAATGCTCGTTTTGGATTATTTTCCTTTTAATATTTAAGATGTCTATTGCTAACATAGTGCTAATTTTTATTTCACAGATGAGTAGTTCATCTGCATGTGAAAGAAACTAGAGTGAATATGCTTTTATAAATTCAACAAAGGGGAATCTCCTAGGCACAAAAATGGCACAAGATTTCGCTTTGTACACTCAAATCTATGTTTGTTATCTCGGCAACAACTAGAGTACGAAACAGGACCCACGAGAATGTGGGATTATGGTGGTTCACAAGATGATGGAGATAATGAGCTTCCACTTGAGGTGCTACAAGAAAATTCTAAAGACATACTTGATAATACCAATAAGTTTATTGACCAAAATAATGCTTTTAGAATTGGCTCAAGCTCAACTTGAAAATTTAAAATATTAAGTTTACTTGCATTTTGCATATGAATTATTAGAAGTATATAATATTATATATATATATAATATATACGTTTAATTATTTTGTATTTCAATTCTCTTGTTCCTCTAAGTGTTTGCTATAATTTGAGAATAATGATTGGGTAAATTTTGGATCTACAAAATTATCACTTCTTTTTAAAATGAAATCACTATTTATGAATGTTTCTTTACAATTTCACAAATGGAAATATTGGATGTTTATAATTAATGCTTTGTTTTATATTATTGACATTTAATCTTGTTTTTTCTTGTAAGCGAAACCTCCCAATTTTGTTTCTTGTTTCACGTTTTTGGTAACATAGATTGGCTCTCCCTCTTAAACATATCAATGGTTGGACCATCGAAGCTACCAGACATAGAGTAGCCATCTAAATTATAAAGTTGCTACAACAATGTCTGCAATTTCCTAGTAGCACTAATGATTACGATCTCTCTGTGATTTCCCAATACCACAATGATTACGATATCTAAGACCTTCTTGTGATGCCATATTTATGTATCCTTGGTGATCTTGGTTTTCACTTACTAAACCCCCTCTTTTGATTAGTTCATCTTTATGTTCTAAGAGGTGAATGGCCTGGGTCTCCAATCCCCCTCCATTTAAATTTTAAATTTTAAACCTACCAACTTTAATTGAATTCAACTCCATTCCGAAAAGAGTGGGAGATGATAATGGAGCACTGGGATAATGACGTTTGGTTGAGGGAAGTCATCGAAATGAAGTCACCATAGGTTGTAGCGACTAGATTATGTACACTGACGAGTGGCCGTCAGATGACCATAATTTATGAATGCCCATCCAACATCCGGTTGATAGAGTCTCAATAACATGTTCTCTGTTTGAGTGAAAATTCATGAATGGTTTCTTTTTAAAGGACTTTTATATATGAATATTCATGAAGAGAATCACGTTGAAGTTTATAAAAGTAGACTTATTCTTTATTAGTGCAAATATTTAGCTTCTTGCTTCCTATTTTATAGGGAAAAAAGGAAGGTAATGTACTAGGTGGGATAAATGAATTTGAATCATAAAAACAACAACCATGGTGGCTACATGCCCTTGGAACTTTCGGCTGTTACGCTTTCTACCTGTGAATCATTCGAAGGATGGACCGCTAAATATTCATTCATGGAATATGGACAACCAGTATTCATCTAGAATTAGTGCCTTACTATGATACACATATTCTTTTGTAGTTTTTTTAGTAGCTAGCAGATAGGAAAACCTACAACCTTGCTAACTTACCAATTCTTTAGTAACAGTTAACGATTTGAGTGAGTATCATGCCACGTAGGTTTTAGTTTAGGGTAGTAGCTGAGTGGTCTTCTTCCTTTGATTTCTTCAATACTTTAATACAACATTAACATCCGTCCATTCATGTAAATAAGTGTCCACATAGCCAACAACTACAACCTCTTCTTCCTTTCGTGATCCGTTACGTTGATTGATAAATCGGGATAGTTGTTCATTCATTCATGAGAATCATGGTAAAAACTATTGTGCGCAACCTCTCTCTTATCCCTCTTTTGCTCCTCTGTTCACTGTAGGCCTTCGTAATGTCATTCCCAGTGCCGTACCCTCAATCTTCTAATAACTTGATTCCACATTTTTATGACCATTCATGTCCCATGGCTGAAGAAATAGTTCAATTGGTGCTAGAGAAGGCAGTGATGAAGGAAGTTAGAATGGCAGCACCCTTACTCAGGCTTCATTTCCATGATTGTTTTGTTCAGGTCAGTAATATTTTGCTCATGCACATTGATCAAATTGCTATTACTATTGGCTACTCATGAATTCATAGTAATTAAAAGTATCTATTTATGGGTGAAATTTTAATGGCATGACAGGGGTGAGACACATGTTTCCTACTAGATAACGGTTCAACCATTGTCAGTGAGAAGCGATCAAATCCCAACAATAACTCTGCTAGAGGATTTGAAGTCATTGATCAGATTAAGAGTGAGCTGGAGAAGGCCTGTCCCAAGATTGTATCCTGTACAGATATTTTTGCTATCACAACTCATGACTCAGTGATCCTGGTAATACATTATATATAGATCTATTTACTAGTACTCGGTTTCGAAGAAAAAATAAAATAGAAAAATACCTTTCCTAGTACTCAATTTCTAAAACAAGATCATAATCTGGTAAATAATAATACTTAGTAATCTGTTATGAACGAATAATACCAGAGTGGACACTATTAGGATATTCCGACACATAGGAAATAGTTAAGTATAATTTGGTCTAGTGTAGAGTTAGGTAAAGTGTGTTTCTCTACTATGTACTTTTGTAACTTACAATCCGATGGTCATGATATGTAGTGATCCGACGATTCATTCTCTCCTCGGTATTACCGACACTTGATCCGTGGCTTAACACCTGATTGGTCCATGATCTCTATTTAAAGAGCATGGAGGGTCATTTGTAGGGTAACCATTCATGAGAGAAGCTTATGTAAATTTTAATTCTTTTATTAATAAATTGCCTGAAATGGTCGCGTTGGCTCAGGCCATGTACTGTTGCCCTCTTTGAGGGTTTTAACCATGTCAACAATACTGGTGTATTGATCTGTGATCTATTTGTCAGTGGTGTCCTTTGGTGTTCTTTCTGAGGAACTTACCCTGTAAATTCCTACATGGTATTAGAGCTATTTGAGGGCTACATCCTTTGGCGATCCAAATCTGAAGCTGGTAGAACTGCATCTGACTATCGTTTCCTAGATCTATTGTTTCTGACTGCTTTTAGGCTAAGAGGACTGCTCTATTTTGTTAGGAGCATCTATTCCAGTGAGGAACCCCTTTCATTTCACTCAAAAAATATTTCTGGTAGCCCTAGCTACATCATTTTTAAGATCTGGAGGTATACAATTTTTATTTGCAGCTTCTAGTTATTTTCTCTCTGTTTATTTTGGATTATCTAGCTCTTTTCTTTTCTATTACCAGATCTATAGCTTTCATTTTTGCGTATGCTCTTTGCCCCATGACTCTGTGTGATCTGGGAAAATTAGAAACAGAGAGGAAGGATTTTTCTCATGCGTATGCTCTTTGCCGCCGCGACTTAGTGTGATCTCGGAAAATCAGAAACATTGAGGAAAATATATAGCTTCCGGCTAAAGCTAATTTCAAGCCGTAAGGTTTGTTTTTTTTGTATCTCTGTGTTGGGTTTTACTTTTTTTGTTTTGTAGGGAAAAAAAGATCTTTCTCAAGTAAGCATGTAGCCCAAAGCTTTAGTGACTAAAAAAAAAAAAAACCCGCTTCCTCTTTTCCAAAAATTACTAACCTTTTAATCTAGCTCACTTGGTCCAAAGCTACTTTATGAGAATAAAGGTCTTGAGTTCAAGTCTTTCTTGGTCCAAAGCTACTTTATTATATTAAGTTTGGAAAGGGGGCAGATTTTTTTTAATATAACATTATCATTCATTTCCACACATTCCTGCACTTTGTCGGCATCTTCAACAAAGTTTCTTCGAAAAGCCATAACTTCTTCATTCGGAAGCTGTTTTCAGAGCCGTTTTTTTTAATCAGCCTATTTTTTTGAGATTTTTCCATTGGAACACTTATTTTTCGCATATACAACTTTAGTTTCTATTAAAAATGGAAAGTCCAAGCCAAGTTATTCTTGACAACACCAACTACTTCCAATGGTGGTCCTACATTGTGGATTTACTCGAAGTAGAGGTCTTTACCAAATAGCCTTAGGCCAAGAAACCAAACGAAAAGGTGAAGATAAGGCAGCCAAATGGGAAAATAGGCAAGATCAAGCACGTGGGTTGATAGGGATGTCTATTTCTCCAGACCTTAGATTCCATATCGCAGAACTTGATACTCCTAATGAAGGAATGAAATAAATCACTAAAGTTTTTGGAATTAGAAATGAACTTAGAGCCCATCAACTCAAAAATGAGTTGCTTACATTGGACTCCAATAATTTTCCTTCCATTGAAGATTTTCTGTTGAAGTTCAAGACCCTTAGACTTCTCTTGGAAGGTGTTAAGGTTAAGAAAGAAGATGGTAACTTTATCTATTCCATTCTTACTAAGTTGGGACCAGCCTACTCTGTGTTTGTTTCCACCTTCCATTGTACAAGAAAAGCCTTCATTTCTCAAGGACAAGTTTACAAGTCCCCTTCCTTTGATTCCTTTTGTGATTCTTTAATAAGAGAACAAGAAAAACTCTTACACCTTGGTCTTCTTAATCTTGGAAACTCTTCTAAGAAAGCCTTAGCCACCTAGCAATAACCAAATTCAAAGAATCCTAAGAATCCGTATCCAAAAAAGAATGGTCCTAAACCAAACAAGGGTCCTAAGCAATTTGAGCCTTAAAATGAAAAATCATTTCAACAAAATGATAAGGCAAATAAAAACAAAGGGAAGAAGACTGATAGACATTGCCACTTTTGTAACTGAGATGACCACTTAGAATCCAAACGCTTTAAGAAGATGGAAGTCGTAGAAGCAGAAATGAAGAAGCATAACATCCATTTGGAGCACTCTTCAACTTCAACTTCATCTTCAAGAATAACACTTTCTGCATGTGGTTGTCAAACATCTCAGTCTAGATATGCACTAAATGTATCTTCTTCTTCTAATTCCCATGAGTGGATTCTTCTTCTTCTTCTTCTTCTTCTAATTCCCATGATTCTAGAGCTTCTTATCATATGGCCAAAAACAAAGCAATGTTTTCTTCTTTAAATGATTGTAACACCAAAAATATATATGTTGGTAATGATATATCTCTTAGTGTTGTAGGAACTAGAACTGTTCATATAGACAATGGTCAATTTCATGATGTATTATGTGTTCCAACCTTATCTTGCAACCTTCTATCTCTATATTAGATAACTAATTCAGGTGAAGGTAAAATCGTTGAATTTTCACCTCACGATGTTGTAATTAGGGACCTAGGAGATCCTAGATAGATTTTAGCTACTGGCATTGCTGATGATTCTACAAGGTTGTATAAGTTTAACAACTTTGGGTCATCTAATCTTCCCTCTGTATTTGTTGCTCATAATGATGAAGTGAGAAAACTTTGGCATGAGTGATTTGGTCACTTACATTATCGCTCCCTTCAGAATCTATGTAAAGAAAATATTGGGACAAGTCTTCCAATGGCATCTTACAGAGATGGTGCTTGTTCCGGATGTGTACTCGGAAAAAATCGTCGAGATAGTTTTGAAAAACGTGCCTCTTGGCATGCCTCAACCCCTTTATAGCTTGTGCATAGTGATTTATGTGGTCCACTTCCAGTTGTTTCATTCTTTGGCTACAATTATTTCTTAACTTTCATTCATGATTTCTCTAGACGAACTTGGGTATACTTCTTAAAACTCAAGAGTGAAGTATTTAACATGCTTTTGGCCTTTAAGGCCTTTGTTGAAAAACAATATAGACATCAAATTATTAAGCTAAGATCTGATAATGGAGGAGAATATGTTAACAACAAATTTATCAACTTTTGCATTGAGAATGGAATTCAAATGCAACATGTTGTTCCATATACTCCACAACAAAATGGTGTAGCTGAAAGGAAGAATCAAACCTTAAAGGAAATGGCTAATTATATGCTTCAATCTAAAGGAATTAGTCTTAATTTTTGGGTAGAAGCAATTAATTGTGCAAATTACATAATAAATCACACTCCTACTAAGGTTTTAAATAATATCACTCCAGAAGAAGCATCGAGCTCAATAAAACTAGATTTAAGTCACTTTTGTGTTTTTGGAAGTGAAGCATGGGACCATATTTCAGATGAGAAACATAAAGCTTTAGAACCTAAGAGTGAAAAATGTATTTTTGTTGGATATTCTCAAATTTCAAAGGATATAGACTTATTCCACTTAAGTCCAAAAATGTTATCATTAGAAGAGATGTAAAGTTTGCTGAAAATATATCGGCTTATGAGACTAATTCGGCGGATGTGCCACCTCTCTCTATCTCTTCTACTTTTGAAAGTATTTATTCTTTAGATGATGAAAGCGACGATGACAATCGCCCCCCACCTTCTCAGAATCCTTCTTCAGCTCCTCAGCTTCCAAAATGGGTCTGTGCTACTAGGGATGCAGCAGGCAATCTTGCCGGTGATCCTATAGATTAGCGATGTACACGTTCTCGGTTCGATAGAGCCTCTTCTTTACTGGATCAAGCTTCAGTGAATTATGATCCTGACACCTTTGCAGAAGATTCAGGCCATCCAGATTGGAACGCAGCTATGAATGAAGAATATCGTTCATTATTGGCAAATGATACATGGGATCTTGTTCCTCTACCAAAGGGACGAAAAATTGTTAGATGAAAATGGGTTTATAGAACCAAGTATGGAGCGGATGGGAAAGTTGATAAACAGAAAGCTCATATTGTTGCTAAGGGTTTTTCACAAGTTGAAGGCATTGAGTATATTGAAACCTTCTCCTTTATTGCCAAAATGAACTTTATCCGCCTTGTTCTTTCCCTTGCTGCCTCTTTCAAATGGGAAGTCCATCAGATCGATGTTAAATCTGCCTTCTTGCATGGGGACTTGCATGAAGAAATATATATGGAACAACCTAGTAGATTTACACAAACAAACTCGAGCCTTGTATGTTGGCTTAAGAATTCCCTTTATCGTCTCAAGCAAGCTCCTCAGGCTTGGTATGCCAAAATGGATAGCTTTCTTTTAGAAACTGACTTTTCTAGGTGTCATTTTGACAATACTGTCTACACCAATAAAATGGGCAAGTCTCTTATCATTCTTTCTCTTTATTCTGATGATATTATCCTCACTGGTAGTGGTCCCAACCTTATAAACTGTGTGAAGTCCAGCCTTAAAAAGAAGTTTGAAATGACAGACTTAGGGCACTTGCATTATTTTCTTGGTCTTCAAGTCTTGCAATCCAAAGAAGGTATTTCCCTTTCCCAATCCAAGTATGCCTATGATATTATATGCAATTTTCACAAGGAAGACTGTAAGGTATCCCTTTCTCCCTTTCAGTCTCGAGCCAAACTTTCAGTCACTTGTACTTCCCCTGAAGTTGATGCTACCTTATACCATCAACTTGTAGGAAAATTTTTGTATCTGACCCATACTCATCTGACCTTTCCTTTGTTGTTGACCTTATTTCTTGGTTTATGAAAAACCCACATGAAAGTCATTGGAAAGCAGCTAAAAGAATTCTTCATTATGTTCCAGGTACAATCTAGTTTGGGATTCATTACAGTGCAGAAGCATCTACTCTATTGGTTGGTTTCACTGATTCTGATTGGGCTGGTGACTGTGATGATCAAAAGTCTACTGCAGGTTATGTGTTCACTCTTGGTTCACAACCTATTACATGGGATTGCAAGAAACAAAGTGCCATTTCTCTTTCTTTAATAGAAGTAGAGCATCGTGGGGCCGTAGAAGCTAGTAAGGAAGCCCTATGGCTTCTTCAAATCCTGTCAAAGTTTGGATTTCAGCAGCAACATCCGACTACACTTTGGTGTGATAATCAAAGTGCCATTCAACTATGCAAAGATCTAGTCCAACATCAGCGTAGAAAACACATTCAACTACACATGCACTTCATCAGAAAGCTCATTCGGGACCATGTTCTTGAAGTACAATATTGTTCAACATATGATCAAGTTGTAGACATCTTTACAAAGGCTCTCACAGAGGCGAAGTTTACTAAACTTCGATTTATGGTTGGAGTTCAGGAAGTTGTCACAAGCTCTAATGCCTCCTTCCTTCTCCTATTGTGTCATATTTGTACATCTTTGAATCCTATCCCAAGTTGTTCTTAAGGTGGGATGTTAGGATATTCTGACACATAGGAAATAGTTAAGTATAACTTGGTCTAGTGTAGAGTTATTTAAAGTGCGTTTCTTTACTATGTACTTTTGTAACTTACAATCTGACAGTCATGATATGTAGTGATTCGATGGTTCATTCTCTCCTCAGTATTACCGACACTTGATCCGTGCTTAACACCCAATTAGTCCATCATCTCTTTTTAAAGAGCATGGAGGGTCATTTGTAGGGTAACCGTTCATGAGAGAAGCTTATGTAAATTTTCAATCTTTTATTAATAAATTGCTTGTTGGCTCAGGCCATGGACTATTTCCCTCTTTGAGGGTTTTAACCACGTCAACAATATTGGTGTATTGATCTGTGATCTGTTTGTGAGCGGTGCCCTTTGGTGTTCTGTCTGAGGAAGTTAGCCTGTAAATTCCTACAGAGGTCTGGGCTGGTAAGTTTTACTAGGCAGAAGAGACTCGACAAGTGCAAGTTTGAGTGGGTCTAACAACAATATCCCAGCTCCCAACTCAACTCTGTAGACTCTCATTACCAAGTTTAAAGGCCAGGGTCTCGATGAGGTAGACTTGGTGGCCCTTTTATGTATACAAATTGTATTTATAACTTTCAACGTCATAATTTGCAGCTCAATCATTTCATTTTGTATTATTCAATATTAAGTACAGATTATTAAGTAGTGAAATACAAGTTTTAGACAGAGGCTTTACTGTTAGAAAATATTTATAAAATTTAATTTTCGTTTTCATGGAGGGGAGAGGTAGAGAGTTATGACTTTCATGAAGCTACTTTCACGAAACTAGGTTCGTGCACCACGAAGCTGATTTCGCGGAGCTACCTTCATGCACTGCGAGGCTATTTCCCAGACTTGGATTTCACACACAGCTATTTTAGAGACTTAATGAATACTCACAACAAAAATAACAAGATATGTTTGAAGCAACACACTAAAACTTAGTATTCATTTCTTAAACATGAAAATACATTTACATGAGACTGCCGCTCATTCACTAAGTAAAATAAAAGTTACAGCGATTTAAACTTACGTGGATTAACACACAGTAAAACAGAGTCACTGTTGTTTTCACACGCCCACCAAAAAATTGCTCCACCATTTTCTCCACAGAGACTTGTGCTCTTTTTTTTTTGCCCTCTTACTCTCTAACCTCTTTACACTCTCAAAATGAGTTTTACATTCATATTTAACTCAACATACAATTTTTACATTTAATTCATGAGAGAGCAAAATAATTAATATGATGTTGTTGTTTAGTATGTTCAGAACCGCATAGGTGTTTTTGGAGTGTGGGCAATGGCGGCTGAATGAATGCTTTCCCATATCTATTTACCAAAGTACATAGCTTCTTTAAATGCCTTTGCTAAGTTTTTTAATGGTTCGTGTCTGACTTTAGTCCTTCTATCTTCAAGCAGACACGCAACTTGCAAAAATACATCTGATAGGTAAGGTTGTTGTCAAGTTGTTTATTGCAGTGGTTGGGATTATTATTTCGAACACTCCCCCTTAATCACAATTGCTTCCATTAACAATTCCCAAATAATTTCTGAGATAAACCAAACCTTCTCCTACTAACGGATTTGTGAAAATATCAATAAATTATTCATGTGACCTGCAGTGATACAACACAATTTCATCATTGTTAATTAACTCTCTAATAAAATGATATTTAGCATCAATATTCTTGGTCCTTTTGTGGAAGACATAATTCCTTGACAATGCAATTTTTGAGGTGTTGTTGCAAAAAATAGTTGTGGAGTCCTCTTGGTCATGACGAAGGTCCTTCAACATCCTTCTCATCCAAACTTCTTGACACGCTGCTTCTGTTGCTGCGACATATTCAACTTTTGCTATTGAGATTTACAATATTGGCTACTTCTTGGAGGCCAATGAAATGGCTCCGAAACCCAAATGAAAAACATATCCTGACGTGCTCTTTTTGTCATCGACACTGCATACCCAATCACTATCAGTTTAACCAACCAGCCTGAAATAACTGGTTGTGGTGTACAAAATGCCATACTATTTTGTCCCATTAACATACCTCAAAATCCTTTTTGCTGCTTGCCAATGTGTCTCCTTGGGTGTCTCCATGAACCTTCACACCAAACTTACTGCATACATTATATCTGGCCTAGTGGCGGTCAAATACATTAGGCTGCCTATCATGCTTTCGTATTATGTTGGATTGACATTGCTGTTGTAATCTTCTTTGCTCAACTTCAACCCTATGACAGTTGGAGTTGGTGTGAACTTGTTGTTCTGCATTTTAAACATCTCCAAAATTTCTTGCACATACTTTGCTTGATAGATAAAAATGTCTTTTTCAATTTGCTTCACTTCTATGCCCAAAAAATATCTTAGCAATCCCAACTCAGTCATTTTAAACTCACTCTTCATGACTTGTTCGAAATCTGTGATGAGAAAATCATCATTGCCTGTAAAAATTAAATCATTTACGTATAAGAGGACAATGAAAATTTTACCTTTGCTCTCTTTGATGTAGAGAGTAGGTTCACCGTCACATTTGTCGAAACCGTTGTCCAACATTTAAGCATCTATTCCGCTGTACCATGTGTGCGATACTTGCTTCAACCCATAAAGAGATTTCTTTAACTGATATAATTTGTCTTCTTGGCCTTCAATCTCATAACCAGGTGGTTGCATAACATACACTTCCTCTTTCAGCACTTCATTCAAGAATGCTAACTTTAAGTCCATCTGATACACTGTCCATTTATGTTGTGCGCAAATCAACACAACTGTGCACACTGTCTCCATCCATGTGACTAATGTGAACATCTACGCATAATCTCTTCCATGGTGCCGCTTGTATCCTTTGACAACTGGCCTTGCTTTGTGCCTTTCAATCTTTTCCTCAATGTTGCTTTTGGTCTTATAGACCCACTTCACTCCAATAACATGTTTTCCTTTCGGAAGGCTCACTAACTCCCATGTGTCATTCCTTTCTATTGCTTCTATTTCATCCTCCATTGCCGCAACCCATTTTTCTTTTTTGAATGCATCTTGAAAGTGGATTGCGTTATCTACATGACAAAATAATACAAATAAGGAATTCAGACTTGCACTACTATCAACTTCATCTTGCTCATAAATTTCATTTAAATTTCTAAATTTTGGCCTTCTTATGCTTGCTGAAGATGGGCTTGATATGCCACTTGGTGTCGTGCTTCGTGGTGTGCTTGGAGAAGCACTTGCTTGGATGCGCAAAACTGTCCTATTATTTGTTAATGGTGTTGCTTCTTGTCTGCTTTGCCGCACTTGAATAAGAGTAGAGGGAGTCACTGATGAGGAATTACTTGCTATTATTAATTCCTCTCTGTCCTCATGTGGTATGCATATTTTGATATTGATTGTCTTCTCTAAACTTCCATCCCATGCTTCCTCTTCTATGAACTGCACATCTCTGATGATTATGACCTTCTTGGTTAATGGATTGTAGAGTTTGTATGTTTTGGATTCATCACTGTATGCAACAAATATGCATTTCTCCCCTTACTGTCCAACTTCTTTTTCAACTGATCCGGAACATGTACATAAGCCACACAGCAAAAAACTCTCATGTGAGTGACACTATGCTTTCTTCCACTCCATGCTTCTTCAGGAACAATGTTATGGATGCTTTTGGTTAGACATCTATTCAAGATATATGCTTCACATGCGAGAACTTCAACCTAATAGTCATTTGGAAAATGCTTTGCCTTCAACATACTCCTTGTCATCTCCATAATGGTCCTATTCTTCCTTTCTACCACACCATTTTGCTGCAGTGTATATCATGTTGTAAACTGCTTGTGAATTCCATGCTCCATACAAAATTGAAGGAAGTCATTTGAGATGTATTCTCCACCTCTGTCAGTCCTAAGGACTTTGATGTAGTGTCCACTTTGTTTTTCAACAAGAGCCTTGTATTGGCGATTTCGCTCAAACACTTCACTTTTCTGTTTTAGGAGAAAGACCCATGTCTTCCTTGTGTAGTCATCTATGAAGGTTAGTACATAGTGACTGCCACTAATTGATGGTGTCTGCATTGGTCCACATAAATCTGAGTGGACAATATCCAAAGGTGCCTTTTCCCTCATTGACTTTCCTGCTGGAAATGTATCTCTCTGTTGCTTGCCGAAGATACATCCTTCACATATGCTGTCTGGTTTTTCTGTGAGTGGTAAACCCTTCACCATGCCTTACCTATGCAGCAAATTCAAACCTCCAAAGTTGAGATGTCCAAATATCAAGTGCCATAACCAATTTTCATCTTTTACATCTGCTTGAAGGTTTACTTATGTGACATCTGCCTCTTTTCTTCCATCTTCTTGTGAGTTCATAGATAGTTGTGCTTGTGCACCTTCTTTCTGCAAATCTAATTTTATTTTTATGGGAAACATTCTATTTTCTGTCATCTGAACCTTTGCAATCAACTATCTGCTTGGAGGTCTATCCAAAATTGTGCACACATCATTTTTGAGAAAGACATTGTAGCCTTTCTGCATGGGCTGTCCAATGCTCATGAGATTATGTTTCAGATCGCGGACAAAGTAAACATCAGAGATGTATTTCTTCTCCCTGTTCTTTGTTAGGATATTAACTCTACCTTTTCCCATGACAAAGACTTTGCTACCAGTCCCTAATGTCACTTCAAATTTCACACTTTCATCTAGATTGGAAAACATTTCTATGTTTCCTGACATGTGGTTGCTACACCCTAAATGTAGACACCATATATCACTATGTTTCTCTTGTGCTACATTATAAGTTAAAAACATACTATCATGGTTATGATTTTCTCTTGTGAAATTTAAACTTGGTTTGCTACCAATGTCATATTGTTTCTTTCTACAATCATTTGCATAATGACCATACTTCTTACAGTAATGACATTGAACTTGAGATTTATCATACCTTTGACGTTGTGCTTGACTTTGGCTTGGGCCTTGACTTGGATTTTGATTGCTGCCTCTTCCATTTGAGCTTGAAAGGCTACTTCTTCCACCTCTATGTGGGCTTCTTCCTCTTCCTCTCGTAGATGATCTTCCTTTGCCTCGACCTTGACCAAATGATACTTGAGTATTGAATGCATGCTCTAATGAAGAGCTTGCTTTTCTGTTCAACCTATGTTCATGATAAATTAGTGATGCATTAAGTTCATCCACTGAGAATAGTGAGAGATCCTTTGTCTCTTCTATGGCTAGAACAATGGCCTCAAACCTTGCTAGCAAACTTCTCAAAACTTTCTCAACTATTTTTCTTTCCTCAAGTGTCTCACCATGAGACCTAATTTAAGTAACCAACCACTTACATATGTAAAAAACGAGTCTATATTATCAGACTCTTTCATACAAAGTGTTTCAAAACCTCTCCTCAACATTTGCAGCTTTTCTTCTTGACTTTTTCCATGCCTTCGTAGACTGTCTCGAGGGTGTCCCATGCTTGCTTCTACTTCGTTGCTGCTGCAACCCTTGGGAAAATACTTTCATGAACTCCTTGGAAAATATAAAATAGGGTTTTTGAATCCTTCCTCCTGTTGTCCCTTAACGCATCTCTTTCTTGTTCAGATAAGGCATTGTATGCTTGTGCATCTACTGGTTCTTGAAAACCCTTCTCCACCAAAACCCAAATGTCTTGAGAAGAAAACAGGGCCTTCATTGTAATATCCCAATAATTATAATTTCTTCCATTAAATTGAGGTATTTGAGGATTAGTCAAACTTGTGCTTGATGTTGACATTTCTGAGCGTAAAAAATACTTTCTACCTGCAAGTAAATATGCTAAAAATAATGCGTGCTCAAAAGCAATTTTCACTATTAGTAAAAACACTTGGTTTTTACACTAACAAAATTTAACCCGCTCTCATAGCATGTTAGAAAATTTTTGTAAAATTTAATTTTAGAAAATATTTATAAAATTTAATTTTCCTTTTCGCGGAGGGGAGAGATAGAGAGTTACAACTTTCGAGAAGCTACTTTCACGAAACTAGGTTCGCGCACCACAAAGCTGATTTCTTGGAACTACCTTTGCCACCGCCAATCTATTTGCAAGACTCCAATTTTGCGCCCAGCTATTTGAGAGAATTAATTAATACTGACACCAAAAATAACAAGATATGTTTGGAGCAACACACTAAAACTTATTATTCATTTCTTAAATATGAAAATACATTTACATGAGACTGCCACTCATTCACCAAGTAAAATAAAAGTTACAGCTATTTAAACTGTCACAAAATAACACATCACTGATTTAAACTGACACAAAATAACACATTACTAACTGTTGTTTTCACGCGCCCACCCAAAATTGCTCCACCATTTTCTCCACAAAGACTTGGGCTCTTTGTTTTTGCCCTCTTACTCTCTAACCTCTCTATACATTCATATTTAACTCAACATACAATTTTTACATTTAATTCATGAGAGAGCAAAATAGTTAATACGATGTTGTTGCTGAGTGTTTTCAGAACAGCACAGATGTTTTTGGAGTGTAGGCAATGGCCTTTGAATGAATACTTGCCCATATCTGTTTACCAAGGTACATAACTTCCTTAAATGCCTTTGCTGAATTTCTAAATGGTTTGCGTCTGACTTTAGTGTTTCTATCTTCAAGGAAAGACGCAACCTGGAGATTCCAACCTCGACAAATCTTACTATAGTCCGCTCATATCTGGGTGTCCGAAATCGCGAAGAGATAATAACTTATCCCCATTGGATTTTGTGAGTCCTACAAAATTCGACAACTACTACTTCAAAAACTCCCTGAACGGGTATGGACTGTTGAACTCAGACGAAGGATTGTTTGGCAAGGGCCAAGCGAAAACCGTGGAAACCGTGAAAGCTTACGCAGAACATGAAGAGCTCTTTCTCAAACAGTTTGCAGAATCGATGGTGAAGATGGGGAACATCAGCCCTCTTACAGGCACCATGGGAGAAATCAGGGCCAATTGCCGTACTGTTCTCAGTTGATCAGTCCTTGAGTTTTATCTTACTTTCCCCTTTGCAGCTGCGATCAAAATGTATTACTGAATAATCCTTCCCAGCGCATTCAGATATCACCTATTGAATAATTACACCGCCAGTTAATTATTGTATGTAATAAGATCGGACAATAAAGGGAAATTAGTTGAACGTCCACCTGAAATTGCCATGTAAGAAGTATCTCTACATAATCGAAGCAATGTGGCTTAATTTGATTTCTCATATTTGATTTCTATGTCCCCATTTTCAACCGATCGTATAAGTCATCTTTGAATTCTTGACTGCCTTGTAAACATCGTGATTATTATGAATGCTAAATGTTGCATAACGAGATTATCATGAATGCTGAATCTTGCATAATGAGAGAAGTGTAACATAAAATTACAAACAGCCAGACCTCCCAAACACACATCAGTGGGAACATATTAATGATGTAATCTCTTACTTTGAAGAGTTAAAGCAACGCCCATTTGTAGGGTTGACAAAGTTTAACCCACGTTGAATTAAATCTCAATCTCATAAGTGTAATTACCATATGCGTTCGTATTTGTATTTATGAAATCAATATTAAAGATTTAATATCGAAAAACATTTTAATAATCAAATATATAAGATTGAAAAAATGTTGTAGGAATGAGTAATTGTTTTTTTGGTAATATGATATTGGTAAGTGGTTAAAAACTTCTATACTTAAAAATTTTATTTTATGTTTTTTAAATATATTTTTATATCCAA